>MU759101.1:5915-81115 GCA_026770625.1 Nicotiana glauca | reverse complement strand
ACAGCCCAAAACTATTTTATTTTGAAATTTTTGGGAGTATTTCTCATATAGGGCAAAAATCACGTGCTTACACTAGGCAGGCACTGTGATATGAACAATAACAACAGCTATTACATCTCGCGTTTTCGTACGTTACAATTTCATTTTCAGTTAACCGAAGTAGACGCGGAGATGAGATCATCTTGATGTTAACGTACTTTCATTATTTACAACAAGCGATAAATAAGTGTTATGAAGGGTAAAGGGGTACATAGATTAACGAAAACGAGTTTCGTTGAAAGTGGTCAATTTGGAATAAAATACGGGTCGGGCGATATATCCGATAATTATGAACTAGTACCATGCAATGTATCATATGACCACGGTAATATAATATATAAAAGTATATATGAAGTTTTTTTAAAAAATAAATAGAATTTTAAATAATTTGTGATAATTTTTAAATTATGCGGTAATTGATTAATCACCGAATAACGAAACATTACTCAGTTAACTAATAAACGGACAAAACCCAACTAATTATTCCCAAGAAACGTGGCATAAGGCCACTAATTTAGGGGGATGACTCTTTAAATCTACTATCCTTGGTGTCTAAAGTGACTTAAATAAGTCTTGACCAAGATAAGCCTTAGCAAGACTTATCTTGACAGTGCTTATAATATACTAAGCTAAGAATCTTGAAACAGAAACATTTTCGTCCAAATTTGTCAAGATTTCAAGTGAGATTTCAAACCAAGAACGTAGGAACATCTTCCAAAACTTCAAGAATCAGAAACATTTTGCTTTTAAAATTTCAAACCAAGAACGTAGGAACGGAATCCACCAATTTCGTTCCTCAAGTTCAAAGGCGCAGAAGCTTAAATTCATTTTTTGTGTTCTAAATTCAATTCACGAAGGTTTCCAACAATAATTATACGGAGTTGTTCCTACTCCAGGTATATTAAGGCTAAGCCCATCATTCATTTTGGCATGATCTTGTCATTACACAAGTTTGATAACGAGGCATAAAGAAAAATTCATATTCCGAAATTTACGTATATTTTGCTAGTCTCGCAAGTTACAATATTCTCTTTATCAGGACTTCATATTCAATTGAGTATTTTTTTCTTCTAGTAAAGAGAGTAGAGAGTTTATATATACAATATTAAAGTATTTTCATTACCATCGAGCTATAACCGATGGACAAGCCCCTATTGGGCAACCTCTAATCAGATGGTAAGTTATATACCGATCCTACTGTGGCCGAGCGCCTATGAGCGAGCGCAGTTGGTCGAGATACAGAGCCTAGTATGGCCGAGCGTCTATGAGCGAACCTACTACGGTAGAGCAGTTTTTATATATATATATATATATATACCGAGCCTTATAGGGCCGGACAACTATTTTACTTACTATATGGAGAGAGTTGAGTCAGTATGAGCAGGTAAGCATATCTTCAGATTATCTTTGACTTCCAGCTACTTACAGTTATTATATTATCAGTTCAGTTTCAACTTTCAGTATATTGCTGTACATAGTCGGTATATTATTTTGTACTGACGTTACTTTTCTGGGGGCTCTGGATTTCATGCGTTCAGGTTCAGATAGACAGACAGGTAGGCCTTCTCATTAAGTGTTGCCCGAGTTCAGCTTGATCGGTAAGCTCCATGCCTTTCGGAGTTTCCGGGTCTTGAGCCTTATGTACATCTTGTATATATACGTATATATATCATGAGTAGGTCGGAGAGCTGTTCCGATTACAGTATATCTATCAGTAGAGGCTTGTAGACATATCATGTTGGTTGTATGTTGGGCTTGTAGGGCCTGTACGTATATTTTGTTGGCCTGTCAGTTGTATTAATTATGATGGCCTTCCCGGTGAGGTCTTTGGCAGATCATGGGTGTACTGAAAGGTGTAAGCTTCCTGATAAGAGCCCTTAAGGTAAGGATATCTATCCACTTTAATGGTGAGAGACAAGGAGCGATTCAGAAGATAAATACAAGTTTCAACAAGCAAAAGAAGCCAAATGAAGAATAGTACGAGGCTCCCAATTAATGAAGGTTAACATTGTTTATAATTCAGGCAGAATAATATAAGTTTTTTGAGTTATATTCAATAGTAACAGAGATATATATAATTGGTCGCACCCATTTCAGATATGCCCTATGGGGGTTAATAGAAGTATTATAAGAAGATATGATGGGTGAATTATTTGTGTCATTTCACATTTCCGAAGTATATTGAAAATGTGCTAATAGATCTCTTTATGAGATACCCAGATGGTGCACTCTAAAATAGTACAACTAAATATGAGTAGTACAAATATATGAGCTAAAAACCTGGAAGGGATACATATTACCTTAGTGTGACTCTCGTCCCTAGTACATCGAGGACGTTGAGAAACCCGAAGAGCTGATGAATGAAGTAAGAAGAGCTAAAAGCGAAAGAATGTCGTGTTGAAGTTTTCACAAGAAAAGGGATATGCAGAAATAATAGCAGAATAATGAGAAGAGAGATAAGAAAGCAATATGAATAAAAGTGTGATAAATGGATAATAATGGAAGAGTGTTACAGAACCTATAGTCAAATGAAGAAAGAAACGAAAGGTGATAGACCTTAAGACAACAAAAGAGTATAGGCCATACAGTCACATCCTCATTTCGAAAAATAAGTTCACGACTCTAACGTAATTAATAAAAGGAAAAGTTAGAACATAGAGTAATAGAAATCAATATGGATTGGTGAATAAGATAAACTAAACATGAGAAAGGAATTGACTGATTTGATAATAGACAGCATCATAAGAATTTCATATTGCATTCTGGCAATAATAGAATGGACAACAGAAGAAGATCTATGATGAATTCAGAGAATAGTCATTCAAGGAGACGCTTCCCTAAAGCAAGCAAGGTGGGTAAAGTTAAGTTTAAGAGACTGTATGTGCCAGTTACACTAAGTGCCACCATCGCGAGCGAGGGATTTTGTTATCCTTGGTCCAGAAAGATTATCGCAAGGCAAGTAAGTGTCATAGATAATAGGAAAGGACGCCAAAGATGAAGAGGAAAAATATTTGTAGGCAGGTCGTCATAGCTCCAAGTCTTAGTACTCACCTAAAATGGGGAATATGGAATGATAAAGGAAGAATGCGATAAAAATGAGGAAGAGATAAGATTGCACCTACACAAATGTTACAGATATGCTATGATTCCAGAACGTTATGTAAGCACGACGTCAAAAAAAGAAAAAGAAAAAAAAGGAAGTAAGAGTTCATGTCCGGGAGGTTATTGATAAATAAAGAGCCAATGCAAGAGGTAAGTTAGACAAAGGAAATAACTAAAGAGAGATTACGCGAAATATGAATATGAGAATGGATCGACGAGTATTTAGTAATTGATTCAGAAAGAGCCTAGTCATGACTAGACAAGAAGTTACATACAAATCAGCAGATCATGAAGAATAAATATAGTAAACCCTAACATGGAGAATTCAACCTCGCAGTAATGTCATTATAATACTTGAGATATATTTAAATAGGAGTCGGGATAGTTAAAGGTACCGTATGAGTGTTGGGGTGATAAAAAAAGTGCCACTAGGAAGGCAGTCAAAATATCAGTTTAGAAGCAACCCTACAAGTACAAGGGCAATGAGGTAAGCAACTACAGATGATTATATGCAAGGAAGGACATAATAAGGTCCGTAATAAACTCACAACTTTGCGAGAGTCCATGGTTCTCCCTAAGTATTATAACGAAAGACTAGCTGAAGAAATAACGAAGAAGGCTTCAACCTAACACAACAACCTAAAGAGGAAATGATTTAACAACAGTCTCACAATAACATTGTAAGCACTCCACATGAAAGTGTCATAGAAAGTAAAATTAAAAGTAATATTCAAGATCATATGAGTTGCACGAAAACATAGGCATGCGTAGGAACTAAGATAAGCTAAGTATGGCCGCAACAAGAAAGACTAGGAAAAGTAATAGCCGACGTTAAATAAAGCTAAGACGGAACGAAAGTAATTATTCAATCAATGATCCCAAGTTGGTGACATTATGAATGCACTTAAAAGTTTAGAGTTTTATACCTGGAGTATATACAGATGTGGAAGATTCTGGTATACGTTAAAAGAAAGAATTGATCCCAGGTCATTGACGAAGGATTGAATTGTTAAAGGATTTTATCATGAATATCCCTCAGTGCCTATGAAAGGCTAAAGTAATAATAATACCAGGAGCTGTATATCGGAAGATAGATTATGCCTACATAAAGGCTGACCAGAAAGAAGAGGAAACTAAAGAGTTACATCAACTAAGTAAATCAAGAGTCTGATTACTGGACTCAGAATATTATAGATCTAGTGATTGAGAACATTGCAGGATCACTCCTAATATCAGAGATACAAGAGATAAAGTACACCGACCATATGCTATAACGACCCCACGATACAACTAGTTAAAAAAAAGTACCAGCCTCATAAGAAGTCAGTACGAAGCTCCCACGGATTATGGGTGCACCAGAGCTACAAGTATTATAATAGAGCTTCAAGTAATGGACGGGAATTATACATATGTGGAGGGGAGGACATGAAAGAAATAAAAGATGCGATGCAAGATTTTAAGGTGGTAAGGTAAAGGTGACGTTGGAATTACTCTTCCGATACGACAATATCCTCTTTAGTAACTGAACTAAAGGAATGCCAGTACGGGGATCCTGTGTTAGTTCATTATAGGGATACCACCCTTCAGAAGGAGAAGACGCCATTTGAAATTACAAAACATGGGGTCCTCATATATCGAGGACGATTATGTGTACCTAATGTCTGCGTCGGCATGTTATAGGAGAAACTCACTATTCTCGTTATTCTATTCATCCAGGAGCAACAAAGATGTAACATGATATCAGGGAAGCATATTGGTGGGGCGGAATGAAAAATGATATAGCAGAATTTGTTGCCCAGTATCCTAACTGTCAACAAGTTAAGATTGAGCATCAAAAACCCGCTGGATTATTGTAGGCTATGGATATTCCGACTTGGAAATGGGATATAATCAATATGGACTTTATCATACGCTTATCTCGTACTCAGCATAAGTTCGATTCGATATGGGTGATTGTTGATAGGCTTACAAAATCAGCCCATTTTCTGTCCGTTAGAACTACATATTCCTCAGAGGATTATGCAAGGCTTCATATTAAGGAGATAGTACGACTACATTGTGTCCCTGTATCTATTATCTCGGATAGAGGAGCTCAATTTACAACTAACTTCTAGAGGTCCTTCCAAAAAGGATTGGGGACTCAAGTAAGTCTTAGTACGACATTTCATCGCCAAAAAAACGGACAGGCTGAGCGTACTATTCAAACATTGGAGGATATCTTACGAGCTTGTGTAATAGACTTCAAAGGTAGCTGTGATGATCATCTGCCGCTTATTGAATTCGCATATAATAATAGTTACCATTTCAGTATTCAGATGGCTCTATACGAAGCTCTTTACAGACGAAAGTGTAGGTCGCCTATAGGGTGGTTTGATGTTGGAGAATCTCGATTATACGGGCCAGACATGGTTCAGCAAGCTCTAGAAAAGTTTATCCGGGATCAACTATTAACAGCTCAGAGTCGTCAGAAGTCATATTCTGACGTGAGGCTACGAGAATTATAGTTCGGGGTTGATGACCGGGTATTCTTAAAGGTGTCGCCTATGAAGGGTGCGATGAGGTTTGGCAAGAAAGGCAAACTTATCCCACGGTATATTAGGCCTTATAGAATCATTCGGAGAGTAGGCCGAGTGGCTTATGAATTAGATTTGCCCTCGTAATTGGAGTCTGTCCATCCGGTTTTTCACGTATCTATGTTACGAAAGTGCATGGGCGATCCTACCCGAGTGGTGCCCACGAATGATGTACAGATTACATAGAATTTGTCATATAAGAAAATTCCGGTTGCCATCTTAGACCGACAAACCCGCAAGTTGCGGAATAAGGAGGTAGCCTCCATGAAAGTACTTGGGAGGAACAACAATATGGAAGAAATGACTTGGGAGGCCGAGGAAAACGTGAAGTCTAGATATCCCTACCTATTCCCTCCTCCAGAGAAGGGTCCGACTGAGATGTCATAATCATAAGGTACATGTATAAATTATTGTGTTGGTTGTTGTCATTGGTCATGAGAGGCCATTGTCGTTATTGATAATTATGGTCACTGTGTGTCGTTGGATTATTAAGCTTCTAAGGGAGAGTTGGTGGTGTTGTTGTTACAAAATCGACCTTGCCAAAGTTATATAGATCATGGGGAGTTGAACATTCGAGGACGAATGTTTCTAAGGGGGGAAGGATGTTACATCTCGCGTTTTCGTACGTTACAATTTTATTTTCAGTTAATCGACGTAGACACGGAGATGAGATCAACTTGACGTTAACGTATTTCCGCTATTTATAGCAAGCGATAAATAAGTTTTATGAAGGATAAAGGGGTACACGGGTTAACGAAAACGAGTTTCGTTGAAAGTGGCCAATTTGGAATAAAATACGGGTCGAGCGATAATACCCGATAATTATAAACTAGTACCATGCAATGTACCATATGACCACGATAATATAATATATAAAAGTATATATGAAGTATTTAAAAAAAATAAATTGAATTTTCAATAATTTATGATAATTTTTAAATTATGCGAGTAATTGATTAATTACCGGATAACAGAACATTACCCAATTAACTAATAAGCGAACAAAACCCAATTAATTATACCCAAGAAACGTGGCACAAGGCCACTAATTTAGGGGGATGACTCTTTAAGTATACTATCTTAGGTGTCTAAAGTGACTTAAATAAGTCTTGACCAAGATAAGTCTTAGCAAGACTTATAAAAATCTGATCCAAAAGACAATAAGTCTTTAGCTTCAATTCACACTTTTGACTTAAAATTAAGCCCTTAAGAACGTTGAAAGCCAAATCAGATCATTCAAGTCTTTGGCTTGAAACCAAGAATCTTGAAACAGAAACATTTTCGTCCAAATTTTGCCAAGATTTCAAACCAAGAACGTAGGAACATCTTTCCAAAACTTCAAGAATCAGAAACATTTTGCTTTTAAAATTTCAAACCAAGAACGTAGGAACAGAATCCACCAATTTCGTTCCCCAAGTTCAAAGGCGCTGAAGCTTAAATCCAATTTTTGGGTTCTAAATTCAATCCACGAAGGTTTCCAACGGGATAATTATACGGAGTTGTTCCTACTCCAGCTATGTTAAGGCTAATCCCTTCCTTCATTTTGGCATGATCTTGTCATTACACACGTTTGATAATGAGGCATAAAGAAAAATTTATATCCCGGAATTTACGTATATTTTGCTAGTCTCGCAAGTTACAATATTCTCTTTATCCGACTTAATATTCAATTGAGTATTTTCTTCTTCCAATCAAGAGAGCAGAGAGTTTATATATACAATATTAATGTATTTTCATTACCATCGAGTTATAACCGATGGGCAAGCTCCTAATGGGCAACCTCTGATCAGATGGTAAGTTATATACCGATTATACTGTGGCCGAGCGCCTATGAGCGAGCCCAGTTGGTCGAGATACAGGGCTTAGTATAGCCGAGCGCCTATGAGCGAGTCTACTATGGCAGAGCAGTTATATATATACTGAGCCTTATAGGGCCGGGCAACTATTTTACTTACTATATTGAGAGAGCTGAGTCAATATCAATAGATTATCTTTGACTTCCAGCTACTTGCAGTTATTATATTATCTGTTCAGTTTCAACTTTCAGCATATTACCTTACATACTTGGTACATTATTTCGTACTGACGTCCCTTTTTTGAGGGGTGCTGCATTTCATGTATGCAGGTTCAGACAGACAGACGGGTAGGCGTCCTCATTAAGTGTTGCCCGAGTTTAGCTTTATCGGTAAGCTCCATGCCTTTCGGAGTTTCAGGGTCTGGAGCCTTATGTACATCTTGTATATATACGTATATATGTCATGAGTAGATTGGAGAGCTGTTCTGATTACAATATATCCATCAGTAGAAGCTTGTAGACATATCCTGTCGGTTAGTGCAGTATGTTAGGCTTGTATGCCCTGACGTATATTTGTTGGCCTGTCAGTTGTAGTAATTATGACGGCCTTGCTGGCCCAACTTTAGGTTGACATTAGTCAGTGTGAGTCTCCATTTAGTTATATATTTTGCATCGCACATTATCTTGTAATGTGGCCTCTATCCAAAGTATGACATTACATGTCCAGAGTCTCTTAGTCGCAAGTGGTACGTAAGGGTAGATGAAGCACTAGGTTCCGGTATCGCCCCCCAAGTTCGGGGAATGATAATAGCAATTTAGTTAATCAATTAAGGCCCTATAGACATGGTATCTAGATGTACAAATCTTAATTACGTAGTGTGATCATATAAGCATATTATCTAGCAATCACACAACAATATCACAAGGTGAGCAAGTAATCAATGATGTTTGAATCCTATAGGCATGCTATTTAATATCGTGTATATGTGAAGCATGAAAATTAGTAAAACACTTAAATTCTCATACACATGCTTTCTAGCAATATACAGGAACATGACGTGCAAAGAAAGTGAAGTGCTTAGGTTCCTATACGCATGCTTTCTATCAATGTATACGAATAGAGTTCATCAAACAAAGTAGCAAACAAAGCATGTAGACCCTATAGGTATGCTTTTTATCTATTCATGCAAGAATAAAAGTGCCCCATCGTTTTTTTTCACTAATTTCCCCACCATTCAGTTTTACAAGCCCAATTACAAATATAGAATAACCAGTAACACATCTAGGCCTTCAAATATGCTTAGAACTTCACGCGGACAGCAGGTTCGAATTCCAATTCCAGGTGGAAATAGTGTACTTCAAATCTCCGATACCAAAAGCAGTTCCAACGGACCAGACCCAAATGATTGAAGTAACCAATATAATGGATGCCAAGCTTAACCATGCAAGTGACAAACTACTTAGGAAATTAATTAATAACTTTTTGCACTTAATTCTTGAAGCTGTATCTAACAGTAATTCCAACCAAAATACAAAGACATGATCACATGAAATACTGACAAGTTGGCAAGGCAAGTTCATGCTTATATTTTCAGAAACAAAATTAGAATGATAAGATTGACAATCATATGCTAGTGAGTTATTCTAAAAGAGTTTTGTGTACAATTAAAATTAGGGAAAGCTGATTTTAAGGCTTTGATGGTCTTTTCAAGCCTGGCCTCGGTAGGATTGAAGCACGGTTCAAGGCTCATCCTCGAAGCACTCTCCTTGGCAGGGCACCTTGAGGCGGTCTGAAAATCGATAATCGTCATAAAGTGGAAGGAGGCTCCTGAGAGCACGTGATGGGAACTGACAGAGTCTGTAAAAATAATATAAATTCTTACTGAGCCATTGCACAACTGTACTAGAAGTATTTATTCTTTATTTATTAAATATGTGCTATGTTGGGATTCACCCCTCCTATATAAAGGGGACCCTTGTCATTTTGCAAAGGAGGATATATTGAATATAACACAACACTCTCTGCTCTCTTTGCTAACACAATTGTTCTACATATTTATTGCTTACTTTACATTGTTCATTCATTGCTCATTCCTTGTTCCTCATTTATTACTTATTATTAATCAGAAAATGCCATCTTTGAGACCCTCTTTATCACTGATTCTTTGTCAATAGCTCATAATTATTAACCCCATCTAGACCCCGAGGTTCCGCTCTAGCCAGCTCGAGGCCCACCTTTCTGAGCCCATTGGTTTTCACATCTTATTCTCCTTACTTATACATAGCATCTATTGCTTAACAACTAGTATTAAAATAAATCACGTATTTTTAGAACCACAAAATCAAATATAATTATAGTTACCATTTTTAAAGTAAACAGTTTGGCGCCCACCATGGGGCTAAAAATAATAGTGATTGTTTTAGTGCCGGTTTTCTGAAAACACAAGTTATTCTTTACATTTTTTCTTGTCCAAGAATCTTTGATTTCAGGTCAAAATGTCCGACTCAGCAAAGAGCCTAAGGGCCAGTGCGTAAGAAGCCTAAATGCCATTATGTAAGAGCCTGAGGGCCAGCGTAAAAGAGCCTCAGGGCTATATTTGTTCCATGTTCGAGAAAATGCTCACCCAAGTATTAAAGCTCAAAGGCTGCCTCAGTTCGAGTCAGGTCTCACTCGGGAACTATCTGTAAAATCTTAAAGCTATATATATATTTTAAGTTCAGCCAAATCTTCACTCAAGTAAAGGCTACTCGAGCCCGAATGAATCCTCACTTGGGGACTTTTGGTAAAACCCTAAAAGCTATCCTGATTTCAGATAAGCAAGCGAATACCCACCCGGTTGCTGAGTCCAAAGGCTACCCGAGTTCAAGAAAATTCTCACTCCGGGACTATCAACAAAGCCTAAAAGGGCCAGCTTTGTTTAAAAAACTCAAGACTCGGCTCCCAATAAGTTAAAAATCTAAGGGTTTATTACGTTCCGGGTCCAATACTAAAGCTAACGATTGGACTCATATACTTGGAATCAAAACAGATCAAAGGCAAAATAAGAAATTCTTATATTTAAAAGAAGACGTATTTACAAGAGCCCCTAAGAGAAGGGGAAAAATAAAAGCATAATCTTCCGCATGGTCACTTGAACGGGCGAAACTTCCTCGAAAGTGGTGCCCTCAAGGATTTGGCTCCCGACCATTAGCACATCAATGGCCTCCTACTCGAGGATTTTTCTATTATATATGGTGAAATAGGAAGGTCCAATTTCCCGTCATTAAGGCATTCCAAAAGATCATCTTTAAGACTTGATGCTCCCTCAAGGCTCGTCAATGCCCGACCTAAAGGCATTATTGACCGTGGAAAGGGTAAAGACGAGAGTTCCCAAGACACGTGGCTAAGTTTGACAAAGCCTAGCCGGCTTACTCTGAATGGTCTACTCTGAACCCTTATCAGGGTGTCATGTCTAGCCGTCTCATCTCCATATCTTTACAATTAATTTATTTTTTACCATGTAGGGATTCCCCTTCTATATATAGGGGATCCTTGTCATTTTGTAAATGGCGGCTATTACTCAAACTACTTCACACGAAATATACGAGAACTCTCTTTTTCTCTCTCTCTAATATACTCTCTTGATATTGTTGCTCTTATTTATTATCTTCATACTTGTTCTTCATTTATTGCTTATCATTGGTCATAAGGAGCCGTCGCTGATTATTTTACAACTGTTAGCCCTTCCCCGATTACCCTTAATAGCTTGAGCCCGAGCCCGGGAATCAACCTCGAAGCCCCGTATTGGTCAGACCGAGGCCTCGAAGGGCTAGCTCAACAATTTAATTATAACTCTACTTTAGCTCGCATTTCGTCTCTAAACTTCACACATATAGCATCATCTACTTAAACAACTAGCATAAAAATAGATCACGTATTCTTAGAGTCCCATCAACAAATTTAGTTGTTATTACCATTTTTACCGTAAACAGTTTGGCGCCCACCGTGGGGCTAAAAATAATAATGATTATCTTCTTGCTGGTTTCATCACATAACACCGGTTATCTTTCACACTTTTTCTTGTCCAAGATCTTTGGTTTCAGGTTAAAATATCTGATTTAGTAAACAATGATATTGAGAACCACATAAAAAATGGTGTGGCTATTCCGGGTGTTGGTGAGCCGCCACAAAATCTTGAGAATGCGCCAAGACCGATTCCGGCGGATGGAATCTTATGTGACGCTCGACACGTCGAAACAAGCTCCCACACTAACATGAGCATACACTAAGTCGACCACCAGGAAGCCCAAAAAACCCCTACTCGGGAAGAATAAGAAGTTAGCCTTCCTGTTATTTTTGAAATGTTGCAGGCACAACAGCTGGCTATTGCTCAGCTGCAAAGTCACCAGAAGACTCCTAGCACGGAAGCACCGGAGACAGCTCCCCCGGCCAAACAGGTACCGGATAGGTCAAGCAATAATGGGTCGATAGCCGATTCTGCCATTATAAAAATGCTCGAGGACCTCACCAAAAGGGTCGAGTCGGGCGAGAAAATGATAGAAGCCAGCGATAGAAAGGTCGAGGCTTACAACTTCAGGGTCGACCAAATCCCGGGCGCACCCCGATCCTGAAAGGTGCGGATTCGAAGAAGTTCGTGCAAAGGATGTTCCATGAGGAAGTGGCTCTGAAACCTATTTCAAAGAAGTTCAGAATGTTAGAACTCCCGAAATAAAACGGGACCTTAGACCCCAATGAGCACGTTACTACCTACACGTGCGCAGTGAAGTGCAACGACCTAAAAGACGACAAGATCGAGTCCGTCTTACTGAAGAAGTTTGGGGAAACACTCTCGAAACGGGCCATGATGTGATATCACAACCTAGCTCCCAACTCCATAGACTCATTTGCCATGTTGGCAGATTCCTTGGTAAAGGCACATGCTGGTGCCATTAAAGTAGCAACAAGGAAGTCTGACGTGTTCAAGATCAAGCAAAGGGAGAACGAAATGCCGTGAGAGTTTGTATCTCGCTTCCAAATGGAACAAATGGAACTACCACCGGTATCTGATGTCGGACGGTGCAGGTCTTCACTCAAGGCCTGAATTAGTGGAGCTCAGTAGCTTCAAGCCAGCTGAAAGAGAATCTGATCGAGTATCCCGCCGTAACCTGGTCGGACGTCCACAACCGATATCAGTCAAAGATTAGGGTTGAGGATGATCAACTATGAGCCCCTCGGGCTCATTATACCCGAGTAGTCTTCTAACAAAGGAGCCAAATCCATACAAGGAAAGATATCAGCCATACACCGAAGATAAGAGGAACACCCCGAGGCGTAACCCACCTCGCAACGATCGATTGATCAACCGAGGACAGAATCCTCGAGGACTCATTAATAGAACCATATTCGATGGAAACACGGGGCTAACAGTGGCACTGCGCTTATCAGAATACAACTTCAACATCGATGTATCGAATATCATTTTCGCCATTAGCAAAATCAGAGACATCAGATGGACCAGGCCTATACAGTCAGATCCTTCCCAAAGGGATCATAACTTAGTATATGAATTTCATAACACTCACGGCCATAGGACCGAAGATTGCCACCAACTCCAAGAGGAAGTAGCCAGGATACTCAATAAAGGTCAACTCCAAGAATTCTTAAGCAACCGGGACAAAAATCAATTCTGATAAAGAGAGGTGGCCAAAAAGAACGAAGCGAACGAGTTACAACATGTTATCCACATGATCTTTGGAGGCGTCGGCGATCCCTAGGAGCCTGTAATGCGAAAGAAAAACATATCCATCACTAGAGAAAAGCAAACTCGGGGGTACATACCCGGGGATGCCCTCACGTTCAGCGAAGAGGACTCCAAGGCCTTGGTTCAACCTCATAATGATGCACTGGTAATCTATTTGATCCAGGTAGCTCAGCCAAATTATCAGGTCGAGGGTAATAGAGCAACTCGGATTGTTAGACCAAATCGTGCCCGCCACTCGAGTCCTTTACGAGTTTAACATGGCAAGTGAAACAACGAAAGGAGAAATCACCCTCCCAGTCAGCGTGGCAGGCACGACCCAAAATGTCAAATTTCATGTCATCGACGGAGACATGAGGTACAATGCCTTGTTCGGACGACCGTGGATACACTGAATGAGAGAAGTGCCATCCACCCTCCACCAAATGATGAAATTCCAAACAAGAACGGGATTAAAACCGTCTACGGGGAACAACATGCAGCAAGAGAAATGTTTGCGATGCACGACATGGCACCGACACCAATATATCCACTCATGAAAGAACCAAGGGGCAAGAAACTACATCATCGGCTAAGCCCGATTAAACATAGTGAAGGATTGTACCGCATCCTCGTTACAAGTGACAGGGACATATCAAACCTCGAAATATCGCCGACGCATCCCACGCTAAGGTATAAACATCTCCCTTTTCATTTTATATTTCATACTAACCCTCATGCAGGCACCCGATCGAAACAACCAGAGCTCTTCCCAACCCGAAGGCCTTAGGTTTCGAAAGCATGCGTTGTACTCTTTTCCTTTGGCCGGATTTCATCCCAAGAAGGGTTTTACCGTCAAGGTTTTTAACGAGGCAACATTTATATGCTAACTAAGGAAGATCTAGACAAATGTTCAAGGATTCTATTGTAATCAACCTCGAACACTGGAGGGCATCCCCCTGGAAGATCATGCCCTCGAAAAAGCCAAAAAATGCCAAATGGGGTCCCAATAGGAAAATGATGTATCGGGCCAAATGGTCGAATAAACCGTGTCTGCATAGCTGGTCCCCTGAGGGCGGAGACATATGTACTTATGCCAAGCAATCAAAGAACACCTTTTGTTAAAGCATCTCATACTCCAAAGGAAATTCAGCATTTTCGCCAAAATTATTTCTCCATAAAAAACGTCCCGAATACTTGGAGACTGGCGTCAACGATTCGGCATCTGCATGACCTCGGGGTCGAAACTCCAAATTCATAAGACCTCTCTAAGGCAGCGTGAAAATCATGAAACACCTCCAAGGCCAAAAGTGCCACTCGGGGACTGGTGTCGAAAACTCAAAAATTGCACGACCTCAGGGTCGGAATCTCTAAAATTGTAAGCCCTTAATAAGGCAATACCGAGCTGCAGATTAACGGCTCTCGAGCCAAAACAACCTCGACAACTCGGAGACTATCACCAATTTCCATTCAGTAAAAAACCGAGGCCATAAGACCCCGAGCGGGCAGACTCAGTCTCGTAAGACCTATATAAGGCAACAACCAAAACTGTAAGACTCAAGCAAGGCATGAATCATACTTGTACCAAGTATAGATAAAATTGTAAGACCTTAAGAAAGGCATGAATCATACTTGTACCGCGTATCAACAAAACTGTAAGACTCAAGCAAGGCATGAATCATACTTGTACCCAGTATCAATAAAACTGTAAGACCTCAAAGGCATGAAAATTTTGTAAGACCTTACTATAAGCATAAACTCGATCCCGAAGTTTAGGCTATATATCAAACTTGTAAGATCCATGAAAAGGCGTACCCTCGATATAGACACCTAAAATACTACACTCTGGACCAAAAATGGCTCCAGCCAAACATAAATGACTACGGTCATACGGGTGTACCAGCCAAACTAATGCGACTCGGGGATGCCCGACCGTCGCTACAAAATCATAGGCCATTACTTCAAATCTACTTAAAAAAGAACTGGTTAAACAGGCTACCCTAGACATAGGTAAAAAGATATTCGACCATGTCATCTCCAAATCACAGGCTTCGAGCTACTCAGCCTCCGAGCCAAATATCTCGAGGTGCTTGAACATCACCGAAAATGACTTGAAATCGAGGTTCTTCCCGAACCGATGATGGGTCAGGCAAAATCATTTCAAACGTTCTTAACGAGAGGAAAATAGAGACAATAAAAGTTTGCTTTAATTATTGCCAGCCTACATTGAGAGTCGTTTCGAGCCAAAGCATAAAAGCCATTATCGCTAGCTCACATAAACATAAAAACTTGAGGGTCAAATGAGCTCGAGTCGTAACCCGATTCAGAGACAAAACCCAAAATAGTTAAATACATATGCCTTAGGGCAAAGCGTAAGAGCCATTGTCGCCAACCTAATGAGCCTCAGGGCCACGCACATAAAAGATCGCTTCGACCAAAGGCGTAAGAGTCATTATCGGTAGCCCATGCAAATATAAAAGCTTGTGGGCCAAACTAGCTCGAACCAAAACCTGACTCGGAGAATAAACCCAAAATAGTTGAGCAAAAGCATAAGAGCTCAAACGCCAGCTTATACTAAAGGTCGCATCGATCAAGCGCGTAAGAGCCCCCGAGCCAGCCTAATGAGCCCTAGGGCCATATCATGAATCTAAGGATTCTCACCGACTCTGAGACCAGTCCACCTGGCTAAATGCGAAACATAAAGGGGTACAGAAGAATTAAAGCCACAAGGTTTTCTTGTATACACATACGCGAAAAAGCACATTCCCCATCTACAAACATGATCTAGAAATGCTACGTACAAAATGGCAAAATCTACGTCCTACTCCTCGGAACTATGGCCTACCGGCCTCATCTTCACTCTCCTCGGTGTCAGACAAGAGTAACTAAGCATCACGCTCGTTCGCCCTCGCTCGCACTAACTCTTCTGAGAGGACAAAACCCCTGGCACGGATTTCCTCGAGAATCTTTATTCGAGACTTGCAACGAGCATATATCTTCACAATCGAGGACCCTCTTCAACTCGGCTTAAGCATCGGTAGCGTCCTTCAAATAAATCCCCATCTCCTAATCAGCCTTAGTTTGGCTCAGTATTGCTCTAGTCCGGGCATTAATGATCTCAGCCCTAACCTTTGAAAGCTCGGATTCGAGCTTCGTGATCATATCCGCTTGAACTAAAGTATTATCACAATCTAAGTGGAGTTGAACCTCGAAGGCAGGAACTTTATCCATGGAATCCTTCTCCTCTGAAGCCTGAACCTCCGCCTGTGCACTTAGCTCGTCACAGTCATTCTTGATTTGGTCGGTTTCATCCCGAAGACGTTCCAGGGCCTCCATATTTTTTTGCAACTAGAATAAATGAAGTGTTAGCCTCAGAAGCTAAAAGGCAGAACACGTACGCACCTAGAACAAAAAATTACCCGTTCCATCAAGTAGCTTTCATAATTCAAGCTCCGACATGCCTCATATCGCAAGTGTGCCAGCTCGACTTCCTTTTCCTCGCAAAGGAACCTAAGGGATCTATCCTTGTCCAGAGCTTTCCGGAACCTAGCTCCATGTTAGAGCATCTCATATCTAAGCCTGTCAAAGTCCTGCTGAAGAAAAATCGATAAGAAAAGCATGATGCAGGATTCAAAAGGCCTATGTAGAAAGTCACGCAAAGTAAAGCCGGCGAACTTCCTCGAAGACCGAGGCTAAATCTGTTAGTCTAGTCCCATCAGTCCTGGAAGAGGCGACTCCAGTCGAGGCACAGTTGCTCGTAAAAACCACCTTTTTGGAATAAGGAACTATAGGCACGGTAGGCTCAAACGACATTTCTGTCTCAAAGCCCTGGCCCCGTTTTGCCTTACTTTGAGCGCCATCGCCCTGTGAATGCATGTCCTGCTTATTATTGTCATTCTTTAGCCCGGAAGTTGGAAACCCCTCCCCCTCTCCAGAGGAGCATAGTCTCGCCTCTAAAGGCTCTCCGATACCTATAATAGCAAGATTAATATGCAAAAATATAAAATGTTTCTCCAAATAAACAAAGGGTAAGGAAAAAGTAGTACACACACATACCATGATGTTTTGCTTCCCATCTACCCCGTGACACAGCTCGCCATCTACGCTCATCACAAGTTGAGTGGGTTGCCAACTTTTTGACCCAACCAGGAAGATCGTAAACGTCGCCCAACGCCCATGAAATCGCTACTAAAAAGGAAAAAACATGGTTACAATCTAGCCTTTGCCATAAACAAATCTGAGAAGGCACAGGATGTACTACTTACGTGCATAGTTCCATTCCTCGGGGAATGGCATAAGTTTTATGGGGATAACGTTGGTCGTCCGAACCCGGACGAACCGACTTATCCACCCCCAATCTCTATATTCCTCATCATCAACAATGAAGGGTGTGGTCGACCGACACTGCAAGGTTAGCAGACCTCGATGGTGAAAGGGCCGATACAACCTAATGAGATGACTGACTGTAAATTCATGCCTCGCCTTCTTTGCAAAGAACCTTATCTTCAACACTAATCACCAAAAGAACGGATGTATCTGTGCCAAGGTAACCCGATACCTTAAACAGAAGTCGAGCACAACTCTATTGAGAGGGCCCAATGTGAAAGGATACGTGTACACATTCTGGAATCAATCAACATGATCCGAGATACCCTCATCCGGGGAAAGAGTCTGTAACAGTACTCTCTCCCCCCATCCGCGATCTCTCCTCACTCACTCAAGGTGCCTCTCTCCTATCAAAGAAATAATCTTTAAGGAAGACTCTCTTTAATCCTGAGCATCGGGAGCAGAACTCTCCCCTCTCTGCCGAACTGGCCCCGATGTAACAGTCATGGCTATGGCGTGACTAGAAGAACTGAAGTAAGAACTTGCACAAATACTTTAGTGCTAAGGTAATGAAGGGCTCAACACCGAAACAAGAGGATAACTATCTAAAAATGGGAGATCCTTAAATGAGAATAAGTGACCATATATATAAATATATATATATATATATGAAGAAGAGACATCACCGCCAACATCGAGGTAGTACCTGACCTCGAGGATCTCCATAAAAAGAAGCCAGGCTTTAAGAAGCCAACGACATCATCTCTAATCCCGAGGTGGTACCCGACCTCGAGGATCTCCATCATAAAGAAGCCAATGACATCATCTCCAGTCTCGAGGTGGTATCTGACCTCGAGGACCACCATAAAAAAGAAGCCAGGCTTTAAGAATCCAATGGCATCATCTCCAGTCTCGAGGTGGTACCCGACCTCAAGGACCTCTATAAAAAAGAGGTAAGACTCCAGGAAGTATTTAGCATCATTGCAGGATTCAAGATGGCACCCTATCTCGAAGGCTCCTCTCAAAAAGAAAAATAAGCACTTCGAGCTCCGTCCATAAGGGCTCGACTTCAAGATATCGCTTAATTTTTGGCGACCCCTCATATGGGACCTATCTACAACGCCTTAAAGGCTATTTACCTCATGTTCAAAGCGATTTTCCAGGCACCTAAAGCTAACCCTCACTCAGAGATCGCTCTAAAAAATTTCCAGGCTCGAGGTACTCTTTTCATATGACCCAAGATGGTCCGAATCTACCGGATCAATTCAAACTTGGCTCGAGGAACAACAAAGGGCTCCGAGAGGTGCCATTTTTATCAACCAAAGACTAGAAAGAATACTCGCACTCGGGTTAGATATGGACAAAAGTCAGCAGAGGCATACATTCAGAAGTATCCACAAATATAAAAAGAATATGGCAAACATCAAAGATGAAAGTCGAGAAAATATCTTTATATTCATAAACGTTTGGTTATAACAGCCCATAAGGGGTCCTTACATAGAAAAAAGAAGCGAAGGGGTTCACACCCATAGTAAAAGCCTAAGAGCCTAGTCTACCCTCAAAGGCCATCTCCGCTAGTAGCATCTTCGAGCGATACCTCCTCGAACTTGCATCCTTGAAGGTGATCCCTTCGACCGCAACCTCCTCTAGGTTCCCAGCTCGATCCCACGGAATAATATCTCTAAGGGATAAGATGAAGAAGAGGAAAGGGGAAGGATGCAGAAGAGGCAAGAAAAAGAGATATAGCCCACCGCAGCTAAAGGTTGAAGATTTGGCGGGCATTGGCCTCAGCGGCTGGGTGTGTCATTTTATCCCTTAGGAAAAAACCAAGGAATGAAGTGCCACACAAGGCCAAGGTAGGAGAGTGAGCAACAGTGTATAGTCCGAACACTCTCTCGAGCAGTGGTGTAGAGTCCAAACATCGTTCTAGATCAGAAGAAGTTGGTCGCCCCTGTATCATCACCTCGAGCCAATAACGACAACAGTAACAGGCGTAACAATAACAACAATAGTTCGACAAGATGGTATGATCTCGCTCGACAAGGGGAAGCTCGGCAGAAGGTCACCACACAGCCGATGAAAATGCTTCCATACAACCTTAAAGCCGTAAACCCCAAACATGGTGGTTAGAAATAGAGGAAGATAGTGAGAAGAAAGGGACGAATGAATAGCGAAAGACACTTAGATAAAGAGATAGTGCCAGAATGCCCCCACTTATAGGGGGTGATAACACAGCCATCAATGCCTTTGAAAGTCGGATCGGCAGGCGCAATCAATGCATTTTTGAAAAATTGAATCGACGGCGGTACTGTCACTTTGAAGAATGGGAATCAACAGTGCATTGAATGATGCCAAAAAGACAAGTCCATGGGATATCCTAGTTATCATGAAGGCCCATGTTGATACCCAATTTTTCTCTATATTTTTTTACATACAAATACTTTCAAAATAACATATATATGCATATATAAGTATGCCCAAGTATTTTAATATTTTTCAAAATTCTTAAAGATTTTTTAAATTAATTTATTATCCATTTTAGCATTACAAAAACCAATAATTATTTCCAAAAGTATCATTTTTTGTGATAATTTATTTTATTCCCATACTTATGAAAAAATATATCTAAAGTAATTTTTACATATTTTTACAAATTTATTTGATATTTTAAAAGCTAAATTGAATATAATCGTAATTCTAGCCTATTTTAAGATTTAATAGCAATTTATAAATTGGTTCTACTATTTTTATTTTAATATTTATACATTATTAATTAACTCAGTACCTTTAATTTATTTTCGAAATCATTTTACTATCTTTATAAAATAAAAAGAGGAAAAATTGGCTATTTAAAATCTGGCCTCATTTTATTCCAATTATAGCCAAAATTGGCTCCCTTAATCGACCCAATATCGAGCCTAATTTTAGACCAGCCCAATCCCATTTAATGCAACCCTTAACCCATTTATCCAACCCAACCCGGTTCCCGACCTATCCTCTTAAATCTAGGCCGTTGATCATTCAGATCAACAACCACTATTCACCCTTTCATAATTAAACACAGGTGACTACCCTAATCCTCTAATTTCTCTCTATCATCCGCCTATGAATACCCTCCCTCTCTCAAACTCCCTCGAAGATTCTTGAAACCCTAATCTTCCTCAATCTCACCAAGATCCATGGCCTCTCAGGCCATGGATGGCCTATATTCACCTCCCTCCACTCTTAAACGCTTGGGGCTCAAAGTTTCGAGGTCTCACCTCGATGATTTCCATTCAAATCTTTGCCGATTCAAGGTTCCATGGCCTCTCCAACTTTTCTCCGGCGTATCCAAAGCATTTCGAGCCTCGTTCTAACTCATCCGACTCAAAATCGGACTTTTTTTCAAGCCTTTCTCATTCTAGGGTTCCGCTGAAACCCTAGCTATTCGAGGTTTTCTTAGATTGTTTTCTTAAATTTGTTCTATATCTGTGCTCTACTTGAGTTTTAAAATGGTTTCCTTAATTTTTCTTTCAAAAATTACTTCTCCCTGATTTAGGATTTTTGAAAAGTTCAAAATGTTTCCCCGACTTTTCTTTTCCTTTTTCTTTGTGTATATTTGTCACGCATGTGCTTCTATTGCTTTCTTACGTTTTTCTACTATATATGTTCTTCTGTGGCTTGTGTTTCTACACCATGCTTGCATGTTCATCTTTCTGTGTTTTTCCTATATGTCTTGTTGATATAATTTTATGATATTTTATTCTCCTACTGCATGTATTTCCTACTGAGTTCTTAAGTTCTTTGTTTGACTTTTACTGGACCTTGTTTGAGTTCCCTTTAAACATGTTTTCTCTACTGTTTCCTTAAGTGTTATACTACCTCTCTTCTGAACTTGTTTAAGTCCCAGGTTTTTCTTAAACATGTTCCTTCTACCCTCACTATGCTTCAAATCAGTTTCTTTACTCTGTTTGCTTCGAAAATGCTATTGTATCTGTTTGTTTTCTCATGAGTCTCTTAAAGATATCTCTAAACATGTTTCAATTACCTGTCTTCTCGTCTCTGTATCTTATTCGAAGTAGAAACCCTAGAATTTGGGGGTTTTGACGAGGTTGATCTTGTGTTTGGATTAGGGTTCTATTTTGGAACCCTCAACTCTTTCAGACTCATTCTGAGTCTATGAACTAAGTTTGAATCTCTTTGTATACGACTCCGAACTTTTAAATTCTTCTATGCTAGACTCTCCTACTGAGTAGCACAATAGTTCTTCGTGCTTAAGTGTGGTTGTATGTTTTTATAGGTGTGATGAATTCTTTCTTCCGAAAAGGTTTTCAACTTATGATTGATTCATAATCCTTTGTTAGGTTTAATTGATTAGTACTAATTTTCCTTAAGTCAAGATCTTTCCCATCTTCCTGACCTGGTTCATTCACATAAAATCTTCAATTTCTGATTTTACTGGCTGTTAATTGATTTCCTTTCCTTATTTTCACAAACCGTGTGCTATTAGACTTTTCCTTAAATAAATCTCTGTGTATTTACCCTTCTTGTGCTGCTTTGTAAAAGTGTTTGATCAACCTCTTTCCTTAATTATTTTACCCGTTTGAAATCAGAATCTCTTAATTAAAGGAAAACTTGTGTAATTGATTGACAACTGATTTTTGAAAATTATTATCCTACTTTATTCTGCTTGCCTTCTACACTATAAAAAGGGCACAACTCCTTTCTCACCAACACACCTTGAATTCGACACTTTTCAGACACTTTTAATTACACAACTCTCAATTAAACACTTTTACACACATATTCTCGTAGCTCTCTTCTAAAATCTTATGACTATTTGCTCGCAATTTGGCTTTACAAGACTACTGCTTTCTTTCTTGTTTCCCTGAAATTGGTATGTTCTAATTTGGTTTTCAGCCTTATCCCAATGTGTTTATTTTACAGCTTCTACAATCCTGTCTACTTTGCAGTCCATGCTCAGTGTTAAATATATATGCTGTTCTTATTGCATCTGTTTCTGCTGTGAATCCCTGTACTTATATTCCCTTCTATGTATTTGAGTTAAAGTTCAAAACATGGCAACAATTAAATTGATGCTCATGTCTGGACTTGATCCTTTAAGGGATCCTAACTCCCAAACAATGTGGCGAACAAGCTGGTTGGGGTATTCCAGCACTTCCAATTGCAGGGTATGACCACCAGCCTGTCTTGGCTCTCCCTAAAATCCCCTCTATGCACTTTCACTCTCTCTTAGATTCTAAGTTTTTCTCCCTCCTATGAGCCTTGCTTTGGGACCTTGAGTTCCCTCTAAACTTGGACATTTGAGGGATGGCCCTTCCGCAGTGCACTATAACTCAATTTTGCAATATATGTGGGTGTAAGAACTGGCCGAAGTCCATCTGAGACTCTTAGGGAACTCCGATACATCCCAAATAAGAAAAATACTTTAGAAATTTGATCTTTGGAGTTGGTTTATTTGATGCTCCAGACAGAAGTCTGAATCAGGCTCTCCTTTGTTGGAAATTGTTTTTAATTTTCTGATGTAATTTTATTTCTCTTCTTATTCAATTCTGGGATGTGATAATCTTGTAATAACTATTAAGGCTTTTAGTGAAAAGGGGAGGGTCAATCATGCATGCAAATGGGTAGATATCATGTTCATAGGGAATTATCATACTTCTTCCCTCTTTCATTTCTATATATCACATAGAAAACATGTTTTAGGCTTCTGCACTTCTGCATTTTTAGAAATCCTGTCTATAGTTTTCTGCATTTTTAGAAATCCTGTCTATAGTTTTCTGCATTTTTTCGAAATTCTGTCTATAGGTTTCTGCATTTCATATAGATGCCATATCCATAGGTTCTGCACTTCTGCATTTTATAGAAACCCTACATATAAGTTTCTACACTTCTGCATTTTAAAGAAACCATGTCTATAGCTTCTGTATTTCATATAGAAACCAAGTCTGTAGGGTTTCGCATTTCTGCATATCACATAGATTACATGTCTATAGGACTTCCTGAATTCTACATATGCATCTCTTACTAGGCAAACGTATTTATAGGTTTAAATAACAATCAGCGTTCTAGACACTATGCCTATAGGACGTCTGCACTTTTATTTTGACTGTAAGCGTTTTAAAATCATTCGTACCTAGAAAGCTTGCCTATAGAAGCTATCAACTAAATCTGAATCGTCTATTTTTCCTATAAGTCTAAAAAATCAATAGTAACAATGCTTAATATCTGCAGAACTTATGTTTTTCTGTGACCAACAAGTCTTCTTCTTCAAAATTGGTATACTTCTACATTAATATATAGCATGCCTATAGGTTTCACCTAGGCAAGCCATAAGGTAAACTATTTAATTAAATAAGAATTCGTTAAATTACAACCAGCAGGCAGGTCTGATTCGGATTTCTTATCTGAAATACATAATAAATCATTCTACCACAACCTTTAAGTTTAATTAAGACCATAACCAGTATGTGCAAGACATGCTAAACAATCTGTCTTTAAGTTGGGGAGTCCTGTTTGAGCCTTTAATTGTTATGTGTTTCCCCATATCTGCTCTACATATTTTTGATTGTCGCCTTAGGATTTCATCCTTTTTAAAACCACAAAAAGCCCAAATCTCCCTTCCCTTTAGGACTAGTAGTCCCAAATGCCTCCGGGGCTGATAGGGTTGGTGACGGGTAATAGCATGTAATAATTAAAACGAGACCATTCTGCATTTAATACCTTAATGGGGTGGGAAAGGGTAGATATGGATATGATGACCACGCGATAACACCACGTGTATAAACGGTTACCGTGTGTTGTGTGGGGTGATCCATATTATGTATAAACTTAGGACCCCTTCCCTTACTTGTTTATTTATTTCAGAATTTCAACCGCTTTTTCTCAAACTTCAGCTTCTCTTAATACTTTTAGTTTTAATTACTCGCAACAACTATGTGAAAAGTTCCCCCTCTTTTACTCGTTTATTCAAGAATTTTAAAACTGTTTTTTTTTTCTCAAACTTCAGCTTCTTTAACTGCTTTTAGCTGCAATTGCTCACGACAATTATGTTAAACCCCCATCTCATATTTGTCACTCTTACTTGTCTACTTATTGCTCGCACTTAAAGTCACAATTATAATATGGCAGGGAACCACACTAGTGGATCTTGAGGGGTGCCTAACACCTTCCCTTGGGATAATTTCAAGCCCTTACCCAATCTCTGGTTTTCTAAATCAAAGCTCTTCTTTGTATCCTAATGTACTTAATCATTAGGTAGTGACTCTTCAATTCAAAAACCCAATTCCCAAAAGGGAACAAGTTGTCCTCCCAAATGTCATAAACCCGATTTTGCGAGAAAAAAAGGGCATAAAAAATATGGCGACTCTGCTGGGGATTTCTTAAGGCTTTTACCATTTCATACTATTTTTGACTTTGTGCTTCTTTATATGTCTTTATTTTTTTTAATGCATTTAAGCATTTATTTCCCTCTTCTACTTCAAAACTGACTTGGCTCTTTGTTTCTTTCCTTTATTTCTCTTAATGCTCTTTTATCGCTTTCCTTTAATACTGTTATAAATTATGAGATACTGTTGTAATCATTACTTTATGAACGTGCAAATACGTGACAACTTGTTTTAATTATTGTAACTGCATATTCAACATCATATTCCACTCGTTCCAAATAAAATACCATATCCATGCTTATAATGAGTGGTTGAAAAAAAATAATGAGTGGTTGCGCCATTCCGATGTTATCACCCCCAAAATCCGGCAAAGGCATATTTGCGGTAAAACTAGTCGATCAACAGTGTAGTCGACGATTCTGTGCCTTTCCCTCTTGAGTTAAGGGTACCAGTCTAATACCCCAGAGAAACCCTACTCTGTTTAATTATGCATGCATCATTGTCAAACCTAGCCAAGTCAGTTATGTTGTCCGCATAATGACTCTTTAAGATAGACTTGTCTAAAGTCCAATGGGTTTCCTTGAAACCCAAATGGACACTACCACGTTCTGTGCATTCATTTAGAGAACTAAATGCTTCTTATGCCAATTATTGATATTTAATAGTCGAGTCTGGTAGGGTAAGGGCCTAACACTTTTGTCTTGTAGAAATGAGGCACGAGGTCCCCAGATTCGGCATGGTCACCAACATCCACCCCAAATTGTTAAGCTGGTGGGAAGATCTTCATTCCAGTGATCAAGCTCTTGTCCAAAAATATCTAGGAAATCTACCTTCTCTCCTAGAAATTCAACTCAACAACAAAATCATAGGAAGCTGCCACTCTATTCTGGGATTGTGATAGGTCTGTGTTCCGCTTTGGAGATATTGAGATAACACCCCTACTAGAGGAAATAGGAGTATTGGCTGGTATACCATGGGAAACTCCAGGTCTGCTAATGCCAGAGAACCGCAAGGGTTGAGGCTTTCTCAAGATGATGGGTCTAAAGAAGAATCCGGATTTAACTTGCCTGAATTAGTCATACATTCCCTTCAAATATTTGTATGAGAGGTACGGTCACAGCAAATCTTACCGTACTTACCTTGAGGAGCTTTTCCTCACATCATTGGGGCATATCCATAGAAGGGTCTTTGTCTTCATGTTTTGCTTCTTGGGGATCATAGTATTTCCTATGAAGAAAGTGAGGATCCATACCCGACTAGACATGGTCACAAGACCTTAATGGAAGGAATTGGCGGGCAACCATTTAACATAGTGCCCATGATTATTACCGAGATATACTGAGCCTTGGAGAAATGCCAACAGGGAGCCAAGCACTTTGAGGGTTGCAACTTGTTACTCCAACTCTGGCTCATGGAACATCTTCAGAAGGGTGAGTATTGACAAGAGATCCAGCGTAGCGATTGGGATGATCATATTGCCTTCCATCAGCCAAGACGAATGAACTATATGCCCAATATGTTTTCTCAACCAGAAGATGCCAAAGGATGGGTAGAATTGTTTGAAAATCTGACAAAGAACCAAGTACAATGGATGTTCGAATGATTCCCTACTGAAGAGTTCATTGCCTGATCCAGGGATACACCATTTCTGATACTTATCGGTTTGAGAGGAACCTATCCTTATGTCCCTCTCCGAGTCATGAGACAGGCTGGTAGGAAGCAGGTTATACCAAGGGTCGACAAGATGAGTCACTTCCGAGCTGATTTCCAAGCTGATGATAGCCCTTACAAGTGCCAAGCCCAACACATGTGGCATTGCAAAATCGTCATGGGAAGAGACACTATTGAACCGGACAGGTACCATGCTGGTTATACTCCATACTATCAAAGCTGGCTGGATGATAATCATAATGGTTTAGGTCAACCCAGGTTCGTTCGAGGTCATAGGATCATCGATGAAAAGGCTGAAGCACAAGTTAAGTATAACCAACTGCGCAAGAGGATTTGGGAATGCGAAAGTGAGCATCGTGAAATTCAAGAAGCCAACCAAAAGCTAATTGAAGAGTGGAAAGGCATCGCTATCAATGCCAACAAGCGACTGGTCTGCTTGGATCAGGGTTTGGTGGAGCTGGAAAGGAAGTTTATCAAGATGACCGAGGACTGGCAGAATGCCGAGGAGAACAAATGTGGACACCTGGCCAGAGCCTACTTGCTGCTAGGACTTCACGAGCTGGTGAAGCTGTTCGATGGAGCCAAATATGCCGAGTCTGGGGAAGGTCCTTCTGGGACCAAGTAGTTAGGATTCCTTTTCTTTTGCTTAAATGTAATAAGGCCGATGGCCATTAGTAACATTTTTATCTTCTGTTATTTTAGTGTCGTTTTGGGATTCATCTTATTTTTATTAATAAAATGAGGTATTTAGCATTATAAGTTCTCCAAATCAACTTGTCGCTAAGCCTACATCGGGCACAACGAGGCTCCCAAATTAGGACACGAGTTATGTTCTCACACTATTTGTTTAAATATTGCAACATCTTTTTCTTATCATCCTCACTAACTTGTTACCTTTTTTTTTACTTCTTTTTATTCCCCTCCCCAAATGTTAGTTCGTGCACTCTGGCATCATCATCATACTCCATAAGATCCAAGGGCCCTCCACCCACTCCTCATCCTAGTCCCATCAGAAACAGGAACAAGGGAAAGATGAAAGATTTAAGCAACATCAAAAAGGAAAACTCGGTTGAACGGGTAGAAATCACTCAGGGTACTCATGTCTCCAAAGAAATTGCATCCCAACTCGAGCAGAAATTGCTAAAATTTCAGGAAGAACTTGATCAGGTCCGAAATTTGGCAAGCTTGTCGTTTTCCCTCACCACTCCAGATGTCAATTATCCTAACGCTCAGAACCCTACACCTCCACAAAACATACCGAAACCTAACCATCCAGCTCCTCACCATCACTGCAATACTTGCCATACTTCCAATAACACTCCACTACTCATCCCCGAACTACTAAACTCCACAAATGACCATCCCCGCGCTCACCATAACACCCCAATTTATGTGGAAACCATACCCCACTCCATTTAACCCGTCTCAAGCACACCTGAGTCTGATGACAAAGGCTCCCTCATCAGAAACTTGGTAGAAGAACTCAAGACACTGACTAGCCGAATTCAAGGCGTCAAAGGAAACAAGGGGATCGAGGAGGAACTTTGCATACAACCAGATGTCGAACTGCCCATAGGGGTACAAACCTCCCAAGTTCGATATGTTTGATAGCACGGGGGACCCCATAATCCATTTGAGTATATACTGCGACAAGATGGTTGGAGTAGGAAAGGACGAAAGGATTCGAATGAAACTTTTCATGAGGAGCCTGAAAGGAGATGCTCTGTCATGGTAGATTATCCAAGACTTGAAGAAGTGGTCGAACTGTGTGAGTATGGCATCCGAATTCATGGATAGATTCAGGTTCAATATGAAAAATGCACCGGATATGTTTTACATTCATTATTTGAAGAAGAAACCCATAGAAAATTTCTGCGAGTATGCCACTCGTTGGAGATCAGAGGCTGCCAAGTTCCAACCTGCTTTGGAGAAGAACAGATGAACAAGTTTTTCGTCCGGGCTTAGGATCCATAATATTATGAAAGACTGATGCTGATCGAGAATCAAAAATATTCTGACATCATCAAACTGGGAGAAAGGATCGAGGAAGGTATTAAAAGTGGTATGGTTACGAACTTGGAAGCTTTGCAGGCCACCAACAAGGCTCTACAATCTGGTGGTATGTCCAAGAAGAGTGACGTAGGTGCTGTAATGGTTGCACAGAGAACCAAATCACCTATCAAATACCAAACTTATTCCATGCTTTCACTTACAAATCAGCCCACTCCAAATTACCAAGCACCCTTGCCTTTCTGCCAAACTCCCCCTCCTACTTATCAATCACCTCCACCCCCTACATATCAACCTGCTTCACCCGGATATTCCCAACCCGCACACGTATACCAAGCCTACAACACCCGAAAAGCCCACTATCAATCACCTCCCCCTCGACAAAATTTTCCTAGACCCCAACCAAATTTCGACCGTAGACCTCCCAAACAATGTACGACCATTTTTGAACCAATCGACCAGCTATATGAAAGACTCAAAGCTGCTGGTTATGTCACCCCTATCCCCGCTATAACCCCTGAAAACCCTTCCCAATGGGTCAACCCAAATAAAACTTGTGCATACCGTTCTGGCATGAAAGAGCATACCATTGATGAATGCCACTCCTTGAAGGATAAGATCCAGGCTTTGATTGACAACAAAATCATTGTGGCAAAGGAGCCTGCTCCAAATATCTGCAACAAACCTCTACCAGATCACAAGGGTGGAGGTGTTCACATGATTGAGATAGAAGATGATTGGGACCCCATAGGATTGATCGATTTTTTCACAGAAGGTGACGATCCAAAGAAACCAACGGTCACCCTTAACCCGATTATAGTCCAGATTCAGCCTTCTAGAGACGCCGAGGTGTACATGTCCATACCACTTGAGTTGGGAACACCATCATCTGCAAAGATGCCAACATCAATTGAGGTCGAGTTTGGGTCCCCAAAGGCACCTGTACCATTTGAGGTTGCTGTATTACCTTCCAAAGCAAGGGTGCCCATTCCGGTAGCAATAACAGCCGTAAAACCCTTCCACACAAAAGCCATACAATGGGACTACACAGCCGAGGCAAGAAGGAAAGGGAAAACCAAGTTTGGAGAAGAATTTGTGGCATAAGATATGACAAGAACCGGCAGAGTTTATACTCTGGAACACTTGGCTAAGTCGAGTAAGCAGGCCTCTGGACGACCAACCGTCACTAAAACTGGTCCCGATGATCTCTGGAGAAAGATACAAGTGAAGGAATACTCAGTCTTTGATCAGCCGAACAAAACACCAGCGCAGATTTCTATCCTTGCTTTGCTACAAAATTCCAATGCACATATGAATGCCTTGTTAACAATGCTGAGTGAGGCGTATGTACCAAGGAACATCACCGGTGGAGAGATGGCTAACATGGTAGGGCAGGTGTTGGAGAGTCACAATATCACTTTTCACGAAGGCGAGCTGCCACCGGAGGGATTGAGTCACAATAAGGCATTGCACATCACCGTGCAGTGCAAAGATTATTTTATCACCAGGATCCTGGTCGATGGGGGGTCCAGTCTGAATATTTGTCCGTTGGTAACACTCAAAACATTGGGAAAGGGGTTGCATGAAATCAAGGACGGGGCCATCAATGTTAAATATTTTGATGGTTCTCAAAGGTCCACTATTGGGGAGATTAGCTTATGTTTGCAAATGGGGCCCACTTGGTTTGATGTTGACTTTCAAGCAATAGACGTGCCGACATCCTACAATCTATTATTGGGACGACCATAGATTCACGTCGCTGGGTCCGTGGCATCAACACTACATCAGGCAGTGAAGTTTGTGTGGAATCACCAAGAGGTGGTCATTCACGGCGATGGTGGTAAGTCACCAGATCATCCAGGCAATAGGAGGAAGAAGAAAGATAGGCGGAGAAACTTACCACCACATCGAACGAGTCAACGCCATTGACAAAGACAAATGGTGGGATAACAAGATTGAAATCATATTGAACTGGAGAGGGTATGAACCTGGCAAGGGACTTAGTAAGAATCTCCAAGGAATCGCTAAGCCCATCAAGCTCAAGAAGCCTGACACCACCTTCGGATTGGGATATTAGTATACCTGGAAAGAATTCAATGAATGGTCGCCACCTTGGTGCGGTCCTTACTATCCATTGGAACAGCCGATACCCCGTTTGGAGAAGACCTTCCAACTGGCCGAGGTCATCTATGGGTCAGAAGAAGAAGAGGCCCTAGCAGTGATGATGAATTTATTCCTAGAAGACGAGGATATGGATTGATGTGTCATTCTCGAGGAGGAGGGGGAGGAAGGCCCTTCCATACAGGTAATAAGTAGAGGATCATGCCTCAATAAGTGGATCATCAGAACCACTAGAGCCCGGAAAGCTTCGAGGTAGCAAGGCTGAACAAAGCATCGTGCATTATCTCTTATTTTCACTAATTTACTTTCCTTTCACATTTTTATTTTTTGCAAGAAAGAGCTTTAATGTCCAAAATATTTATGGAATTTATCGAAGCATTTCAATTTTTTTTATAAATCTTACTCCTATCATTTTCTCTCATTACTTTACTTATACAACATTACTACTACTTATCTTGATGAACCAATGATTGTGATGTGCAACGAGACAATGCAACAAACAGACATAAAATCAGAGGAAGATGATATACCGGAAGAGATTGTTAAGAAAGTTGAGAATATTGAAAATAGGCCCAAGTCCAACTTGGACGAGACTGAGATTGTTAACCTAGGAGATGCAGAAAACATTAAAGAAACTCGTATTAGTGTTCATCTATCACCATCAGAAAGGAAGAGTACACACAATTTCTAAAGACGTATGAGGACATATTCGCTTGGTCGTATGACGATATGACCGGTCTGAGCACTTCCATTGTGGCTTACAAATTGCCGACTGATCCGACATGCCCACTAGTAAAACAGAAGCTCAGAAAGTTCAAGCCTGACATGAGTTTGAAAATCAAGGAAGAAGTCACGAAGCAAGTCAAGGCTAATGTTCTCAGGATAGTAGAATATCGTACATGGTTAGCTAACATCGTGCCTGTGCCGAAGAAAGACGGGAAGGTCAGTCTATGTCGAGTACCGGGATCTCAACCGGGCCTGTCCAAAAGATGACTTCCCCTTTCCAAATATACACATCCTGATTGAAAACTGCTCCAAGCATGAGCTGCACTCATTTATTGATTGTCTTGTCGGGTACCATCATCTAAGGCCCTGTGAAAACTTGTACTCAAAACCTAGTAGCTCGTAGTGCCAAGTTCCGAATATGTGTTAGGAATGTGTAAAATTCTTCGGGGTGAGCAAGCTCGCCACGGTTTGGACCCTTTGTACTGACCTAGTATTTAAAAAAATCAAGAATCAAAGTTTTTTAGAAAAGTGCTATTATGCGGTCCAGAATGTGGTCACAAATCAAGTATGCGGACCGCATTTCTATCGTAAAGTGAGTCAGTGTGTTAGTCAAATTTAAGGTAAAAAATGCGGTGCATTATGTGACCGCAAATCAGGTATGCAGACCACATTTCTGCCACAAACCCAAATAGAGATTTCAGAGTTTTGGAGAACTTTTGCGGTCCATTCTGTGGACCGCATTTCTACTTTGCGATCGCAAAGTGCAACCGCAAACCTAACTCGGGGCTCTAATTTTTTCTATCTTTTAAACCCAACCCCTTTTTCAGTAAAACACCCCAACCCCTGATTTTTACATATTTTCTGAACAAAACTAGACAGAGGGAAGAGAGAATTATTGAGAGAAAAAGTCTTACCTTCATCAAGTTGATTTTCAAAGTGACCCAGGCCCAAAAATTGCAAGTAATTATCTTCATCATCATTCTTGTAGGTAAAATTCCCAACCCATTTTCATTGGTTTTTAGATTTAAACAAAAAGGGGGATTCTTATGCATTAATTCTTGAAATTATAAGTTGAACCAGGCATGCATGTTCTTTAATACCTAAAATCTAGTAAAAAGAATTGGGTAGGAGTAAAGATTTTCAAAAGGGGCGGTTGATAATCTAAATAAGTTCGGGTAGTAATTGTGAACTTCAATTCTAAGATATATATGTTAACTTGTGAACCCGATTGACGGTACTAGGCTGTTGGTGAATTGAAAGTAGAAGTTAGAAAGGAAATTCGACTCCAAGTATGTATGGCTAACTTTAAACTTTGTAAAGTCACCTTGTTTGGTGTATGAGTAATTGGTATGTGTTACTTATGTGGACTATTTGTGAATTCTTGTGATTTATATGCCTTGAACATTGTTGATTATACGTTTCAATGTGATGGTGTGAATAAATGGCAACAAACTAAGTGTGTGCGTGAATGTGTTTATGTGGTAAGGGCTGTGTAATAAGTGATGGAAAGAAGTTGTAATTGGTACAATTGAAACAACTGTGGTAATATCATGTGTGTTCTGTCGTAGGCAGTTATCGTTGTGACTTAAATTGTATACGGGCTGTTGGATATGATGGGAATGGTACTGAGGTTAATGAAAACTCATTCTGAAATTGTTATTGTTGTTGTGAAATGATATTCTGGATGGCTTGAAGCAATGTGATTGAACTGTGAACTATTGTTGTTGTGTGAAATGTGATTGTCCGGTAGGATGGGTTCGCGTCGCAACACGAAGTTATAAGGTGTGGGTTGTGGTGATAAGGGTGACCGAGGTAATAAGGGTGGCCGAGGTAATAAGGGTGGAAAAGTGATCATAATCACTATTGAAATGAAAATATATGAAAGTTGTGAAATTATTGATGTGATGAAATAATGTTGAAAGGGGAAAATGAGAGATTGTGAAACTTGTTTGGCATTGGTTGTTCCTTTCATGTGAATTTGATTATTGATTCTATTGCTTTTTGTTATCTGTGTATTGATTGATTTTACTTGGGGTAAAGTTTGTTCATACATTCTAGTACAATTCAAATGTACTGACATCCCTTGTGCTGGGGGTGCTACATTCGTGTTATGATTGTAGGTGGTTCTATAGCAGGTACTCCAATCCACCGACAGCAGCACTCCTTCACTTCCCGTCAGTTGAATTTGTGAGCCCCACTCCTCTTGGGGCCATGCGTGGCTCATTCCACTTTTCTTCCGAAGTTTCATTTTGGTATTTGTGTAAGGTATAGCCGGAGCCTAGTTACCGGCAAGTATTGTCACTCTTTTGTATCCCTAGAGCTCTGTAGTCAGGAAATATGGGTTACTAACTTATGTAAGTATGTATCTATGTATTTGGGAAGTGTAACTTGTATACCATGCAAAGTAACCATGTATGTTATGTGTATCTCGTAAGAAGGTGTTATAAATTATAAATGGCTATTTCACTTGATTAAAGAGTAATGAAAATACGGGGTAACACATGGGAAAGGAAAGGCGCCCAGGCCCACTTGACTGGGGCTACCCGGTTGAGCGCCGGTCATGTTCCTCGGTTTTGGGGCGTGACACATTAGATATGGATGGATGAAGAAGACGTCGAGAAAAAAACTTTCATTACACCGTGGGGGATGTATTGCTACAAGATGATGCCATTTAGGTTAAAGAATGCTGGGGCCACCTACATGAGGGCCACGACTACCATTTTCCATGATATGCTACACAAGGAGATCGAAGTATATGTAGTTGATGTTATCATCAAGTCCAAGAAAGCCACTGATCACATGGAAGATTTGAGGAAGTTCTTCAACAGACTGAGAAGGTACAATTTGAAGCTGAATCCCGCAAAATGTGCATTTGGGGTTCCTGCGGGAAAACTTCTTGGGTTTATTGTAAGTCGCCGAGGGATAGAGTTAGACCCATCAAAGGTCAAAGCTATTCAAGAATTGCCACCGCCAAAGAACAAGAAGGACGCTATGAGTTTCTTGGTAAGACTCAACTACATCAGACGGTCCATAGCACAATCTACTATCATTTGTGAGCCAATCTTTAAGATGTTGAAGAAGGACGCCGCTACCAAATGGACTAATGATTGTCAGAAAGCCTTCGACAGAATCAAGGAGTACCTATCCACACCGCCAGTCTTGGTTCCGCCCAAGCTTGGCAGACCTCTATTGCTCTACCTTGCAGTATTGGATGGAGCATTCAGTTGTGTTCTGGGGCAACATGATGAAACGAGGAGGAAAGAGCAGGACATGTATTATCTCAGCAAGATGTTCACCCCATACGAGGCCCGTTATTCTCTGTTGGAACGCACCTATTGTGCTCTGACTTGGGTAGCTCAGAAGCTGAGACACTATTTCTGTGCCTACACTACATATCTCATATCAAGAATGGATCCGCTGAAGTACATCTTTCAAAAGCCCGTGCCCACTGGCAAGCTAGCCAAGTGGCAGATCCTGTTAAGTGAATTCGACTTTGTCTACGTAACTCAGAAGGCAATTAAAGGACAAGCATTGGCGGATCATCTTGCTGAAAATCTCATGGACGGAGAATACGAACCCCTAAAGACGTATTTTCCTGACAAAGAGGTATCATTCATAGGAGAAGATATTGCAGAATCCTATGATAGTTGATGTTTTTCGATGGAGTGGCAAATTTCAAAGGAGTTAGCATAGGAGTAGTTCTGGTATCAGAAATCGGTCAGCATAATTCGGTGTCAGCCAAGCTCAAATTCCCGTGCACCAACAACATGGCCGAGTACGAAGCTTGCATCTTGGGGCTAAAGATGGCCATTGACATGAACATTCAAGAATTGCTAGTGATCGGAGATTCAGACCTCCTTATACATCAAGTTCGAGAAGAATGGGCGACCAAGAACTCCAAAATACTCCCTTATCTGCATCATGTACATGAGTTGAGAAAGAGATTCACAACGACAAAATTCTAGCATGTTCCTAGAGTCCAGAATGAGTTTGCCGATACATTGCCTACCCTGTCCTCTATGATACAACATCCAGATAAGAACTTCATTGATCCTATTCTGGTGAAGGTTCATAATCAGCCAGGTTATTATGCGCATGTCGAGGAAGAAGTGGATGGTAAGCCTTGGTTTCATGATGTTAAGGAATATTTGGAAAAAGGGGAATATCCCGAGCTTGCAAATGCTACTCAGAAGCGCACACTTCAGAGACTGTCTAACAATTTCTTTCACAGTGGAGGAATCCTGTACAGGAGGACTCCGGATTTGGGATTACTAAGGTGTGTCGACGCAAAAGAAGCATCCAGACTACTAGAAAAAATCCATGCAGGTGTAAGGCCCCGTAAAATTTTGTGCTTAAAACCTAGTAGCTCGTAGTGCCAAGGTCCGAATATGTGTTAGGAATATGGCTGCAGATCAACTATGCGGACCACATTTCTACCGCAGAGTGAAGTAGAAAGTTTGTCAAAATTGATGTTGAAAATGCGGTCCATTATGCGATCGCATAATCGAAATGCGGATCGCATAGTCGTCGCATATTTTCCTTTGAATTTTGTGAGTGTCAGTTCTGCGGTGTACTTTACGACCGCAGAACATGAATGCGGACCACATTCTTACCGCAAACTGAGTCAGAATGTTTAGTTTTTGGGGAGCATTTTGCGGTCCATTATGCGGACCGCATGTTAAATCTTGCGATCGCATATTTTACTCGGGGCTCCATTTTTCTAATTTTTAACCCGACTTCCATATCGATATATCCGATGTTATAGCTCATTTTGAGCAATCTTCTAAGCATTTCTAGAGGGAGAGAGAGGGCTCTTAGAGAGGGAAGGTCTCCCCATCAAATCACTCCATAAGATATGGCTAAATCCTTGAAGAAAATCAAGTGGAGACCCCTAGACCTTCATTTCAAGAGGTAATACTTCATCACCCCAACTCTTGTTTGTTTTATTCTCAGATATAAAGGGTCACTAGTGAGGTTATTCATGGGTATACCAATGGATTCCTTGCATGCGTGTTAAAACTTAGAGTAGTTGGGGGTGGTGAATTAAAGAGGGGTACAAAGTGATATAAATTGCCCTAAAAAAGGGGCCTAAGATTATATTGCACCTCTAGGGTTTGTCAATATGCCTGAACCAAGCTAGAGTCTCAATCTCATCTCTAATTATCGATTTAATTTGTAATTTTTACTCAATAGATCGAAGTGCTAAGAGTTCCGGAAATTTGTAAAAGAATAAGGAAAGCTTTATTGAGGTATGTATGGCTAACTTTAACCTTTGTAAAATCGCCTTGTTTGGTGCCCGAATACTTGGTATGTGTATCTCTATGAATTGGTTGTGAAGTTAAACTCTTGTGAGCAGGATGTGTTTACTCGTGTGACTATTTGTGAATTCATGTAAATATTGTGCCTTATGTGTTGTTGGTTAAAACATCCGATATGATTGTGCAAGTAAATGGCAATAAACTAAGTTGTGATTGCGAATGTGTTATGTGGCAAGGATTGTGGAATAAATGGTAAAGAGGAATCGTAATTGGTGAAATTGAAATAATTGTGATAACATCTGATTACGCCATGGGGGATGTATTGTTACAAGATGATCCGTTTGGGTTAAAGAATCCCGGGGCCACCTACATGAGGGCCATGACCACCATTTTCCATGACATGATACACAAGGAGATCGAAGTGAATGTAGATGACGTCATCATTACGTCCAAGAAAGCCGATGATCATATGGAAGATTTAAGGAAATTCTTCAATAGACTGAGAAGGTACAACATGAAGTTGAACCCCGCAAAATGTGCATTCGGGGTTCCAGCTGGAAAATTGTTTGGGTTCATTGTGAGTTGCCGAGGGATAAAATTGGATCCATCAAAGGTCAAAGCTATTCAAGAATTGCCACCGCCAAAGAACAAAAAAGAAGTAATGAGCTTCTTGGGGAGACCTAACTGCATCAGCCGATTCATAGCACAATCTATTGTCATTTGTGAGCCTATCTTTAAGATGCTGAAGAAAGACGATGCTACGAAATGGACAGACGATTGCCAAAAAGCCTTCGATAGAATCAAGGAGTACCTGCCAACACCGCCGGTTTTGGTTTCGCCCGAACCAGGTAGACCCCTACTACTCTACCTTGTAGTATTAGATGAAGCGTTCGGTTATGTTCTAGGGCAGCATGATGAAACAGAGAGGGAGGAACATGTCATCTATTATCTCAGTAAGAAGTTTACCCCATACGAGGCCCGGTATTCTCTGTTAGAGCGTACCTGTTGAGCTCTGACTTGGGTGGACCAAAAGTTGAGGCACTATTTCTGTGCCTACACTACATACCTTATATCAAGAATGGATCCGCTGAAGTACATCTTTCAAAAGCCCATGCCTACTGGCAAACTAGTCAAGTGACAAATCCTGCTGAGTGAATTTGACATTGTCTACGTAATTTAGAAGTCAATCAAAGGAAAAGAATTGGTAGATCATCTTGCCGAGTATCCCGTGGACGGAGAATACAAACCCCTAAAGACGTATTTTCCTGATGAAGAGGTATCCTTCATAGTAAAGTATGTTGCAGAGCCCTATGATGGTTGGAGGATGTTTTTTGATGGAGCGGAAAATTTCAAAGCAGTTGGCATAGCATCGATCCTAGTATCAGAAAACGATCAGTATTATCTGGTATCCACCAAGCTCATATTCCCCTGCACTAACAATATGGACGAATACAAAGCTTTCATCTTAGGGCTCAAGATGGCCATTGACATGAACATCCAAGAGTTCCTAGTGATTGGAGATTCCGACCTGCTTATACATCAGGTCCGAGAAGAATAGGCAACCAAGAACTCTAATATACTCCTTTATCTGCATTATGTATAGGAGTTGAGGAAGAGATTCACAAGGACAGAGTTTCAGCATGTTCCCAGGGTCCAGAATAAGTTTGTCGATGCATTGGCCCTGGCCTCTATGATACAACATACAGATAAGAATTTCATTGATCCTATTCCCGTGAAGATCTACGATGAGCCAGCTTATTTTTCTCATGTCGAAGAAGAAGCGGATGGAAAACCTTGGTTTCACGAAATCGAGGAATATTTAGCCAAAGGAGAATATCCAGAGCTTGAAAACACTACTCAGAAGCGCACGCTTCGAAGATTGTCCAATAATTTCTTTCACAGCGGAGGAATCCTGTATAGGAGGACTCTATATTTGGGTTTGCTAAGGTGTGTTGATGCAAAGGAAGCATCTAAACTGCTAGAGGAAATTCATGCCAGGATGCTCCACATATGAACGATTTTATCTTAGCCAAGAAGATACTCCGGGCAGGTTATTTTTGGATGACTATGGAGACGGACTGCATCCAGTATGTCCCAAAGTGCCACCGCTGTCAGATATATACCGACATGATAAAGGTACCTCCCAATGAGCTTAATGCAACAAGCTCGCCGTGGTCGTTCGCCGCATGGGGAGTGGATGTTATCAGACCAATCGAACCTGCCGCATCAAATGGGTACAGGTTTTTCCTAGTAGCAATTGACTATTTTACCAATGGGTTGAAGCAACATCTTACAGAGCAGTGACTAAGAAAGTCGTGACGGATTTCGTCCGTGACCGCATCATTTGTCGATTTGGGATTCCAGAATCAATCGTTACTGACAATGCCTCCAACCTCAATAGTGGTTTGACAAAAACTATGTGTGAAACCTTTAAGATCAAACCCAATGATTCCACATCTTACAGGCCTCAGATGAATGGAGCTGTAGAAGCCGCCAACAAGAATATCAAGAAGATACTGAGGAAGATGATAGAAAAGCATAAGCAGTGGTATGAAAAGCTATCATTTGCTTTATTAGGATATCACACCATAGTCCGCGCATCAACTAGGATTCCTTACACGATAGTTTACAGTATAGTAGCAGTCATTCCCATCGAGGTAGAAATTCCCTCCCTAAGAATCATACAGGAAGCAGAACTTGACGATGTAGAATGGGTAAAGAGTCGTTACGAATAGTTAGCCCTCATAGATGGTAAAAGAATGAATGCAGTTTGCCATGGTCAACTTTAACAGAACAGAATGTCCAGAGCTTTCAACAAGAGAGCCAAACCAAGACAGTTCACACAGGGGCAGTTGGGGTTAAAGAAGATTTTTCCACATTAAGATGAAGCCAAAGGGAAATTCTCTACCAATTGGAAAGGTCAATACATGGTTCATCGGGTTCTGACAGGAGGAGCCCTCATACTCGCAGAAATGGACGGAGAAGTTTGACCAAAGCCGATAAATTCAGATGCAGTCAAGCGATACTATGTGTAACCATTTATGATTTTCTTATGTAATTTGAACTACGTTTGACTTGATTCCCGTTTAAGAGGGGATATGTAGGCAACCTTATGGGTTCAGTCACAATTCAATAAAATTTTCATTCCCCCCCGCACTTGGAAACAAGGCAGAATTTTAAGGTGAACCCTCAAAATTCCAAAGTAATTTCAGCCGATCATCGCAAGCAACTGTCAGAAGCAGCAGCCCAGTAAACTGAGGCAGAATTCTAAGTAGGACCCTAAAAAATCCTTAACAAGAGAGGTTGCAATGTCCTGAACCACGTCACAGTCGTCGATTCATCTAAAACTATTTCTTAAATATCTACATATGTCATCTTTGAACTCATGCATGTTTATTATCAAAATTGCTTTGTTTAGCAATGCTACCCCAAGGATACTCGCAGTATCACCAAAATAGAGCTAAGAAGGACAGGCAAAGGCAGCGGGAACACGAACTAACCATTCCCCTTACAAAACTCACAATTTTTCTTTGGACGCAGGCACCCGTGTCACACAATCATCGGATATATTTATACACTCACTCTCCTCGGGAATAAAACTCTCAGAACCATCACCTATCTACAATTGATATCCGTACACGATATCCCCATCAGCCACAATATCACAATCAGCAACCAGCTATAAGTTATCATCTAAGAATTTTTTACTATCCGTCTTTCATCTTTTGCATAAGGCTACTATTTTGCCTTACGAGGTTAAGCTCTACCTCCATTTGCATTTCCTGCATTGCATTAGGCTACTATTCTGCCTTCCGAGGTTGAGCTCTACCTCCATTTGTATTCCTGCATTGCATAAGGCTACTATTCTGCCTTCCGAGGTTAAGCTCTACCTCCATTTGCATTTCTGCATTGCATTAGGCTACTATTTTGCCTTCCGAGGTTAAGCTCTACCTCCATTTGCATTTCCTGCATTGCATAAGGCTACTATTCTACCTTCCGAGACTAAGCTCTATCTCCATCTGCACGACTGAAAGATCGCCATTTTATTTACACTTTGCATCGGCTAAAATACCACCACTTCATTTAAATCCTGCATCGGCTGAAATATCACCACTTCATTTAAATCCCGCATCAGCTGAAATATTGCCACTTCATTTCAATGTTGCATCGGCTGAAAGATCGCCATTTTATTTACACTTTGCATGGCTAAAATATCGTCACTTCATTTAAATCCTACATCGGCTGAAATATCGCCACTTCATTTAGATCTTGCATCGGCTAAAAGGTCACCATTTTATTTACACTTTGCATGGTTGGAATATTGCCACTTCATTTAAATCCCGCATCAGCGGAAATACTGCCACTTCATTTAAATTTTGCATCGGCTTAAATATTGCCACCTTTATTCGCATTCTCATGGGCTAAAAGATCGCCACCTTTTGCATTTCATGGGCTGAAACCAAATTATCCAAGGGTGTCATTGTTCGGAGGCACCATTTTCATAGCCTGAGAATGGCATGCCATGGCATGAGGACTCTTTTATCTCTTGCATATCATTATTTAAAGGCATCATCACTCAGAGGCACCATTCTCATAGTCCTAGAGAAATATTTCATAGCCTGCGAATACCTTATTATATATTTCATGGCCCATGACATCATGGTCCGAGGACGTCATCCTAACCGTTTAAAGACAACATTCATGGTCCGACAAGAACTTGCATCACGTTTAAATTTATGCACAGTATATGCGCTCGTATTGTTTATTTGCAGGTAAACCAAAGGATTGTAGTAATTCTGGGTTGACACAATTTGGAATGGCTCTCTCATATTGAGAAATTCTATCTAGTGGCATTCGATCACAGAATCCATTGTCTAGTGGCATTCGATCACAAAATCCATTGACAGCTGCATAAATGACTAGAATTTGTTTTTCAAATTGATAGTGGTGCGCGAGCAACGACCATCTCAGTAGGAGCGATCCCGCTCATGTTCTCAAAGCCCTATTAAAACTCGTAACCACCACCCCAACCCGAATATCTCATCCGTTCTTGAAACAAAAATCTCTATCGGCATATTCCACCGGCGGATCCTGAACTACATACGGCCTAATTCCTATAAGATCAGGGATATGTATACAGCTCAGGAACCAAAGCATGGTCAATCGCTTCAAACCATTCCGTTCGGTCAAAATTGGTCATCATATCTTTACCCGACAACTCTTTCATCCTTCCCGGGTAAAGAGGGGCAGCTGTTGATACCCAATTTTTCCCTATATATTTATTATGTACAAAAGACGTTCAAAATAATATATATGCATATATAAGCATGCCCAAGTATTTTGATATTTTTCCTAATTTTTAAAATCAATTTATTATCCATTTTAGCAGTACAAAAATCCATAATTATTTCCAAAATCATCAATTTTGGTGAATAATTTATTTTATTTCCATATTTATAGCAAAATATAGTTAAGAAATTTTTTGTACATTTTTATAAATTCGTTAGGTATTTGAAAGACTAAATTGCATATAATTGCAATTTTAGCCTACTTTAAGATTTAATAGTATTTTATAATTATAAATTGGTTCCAGTATTTTTAAATTAATATTTATTTATTAGTTGCTGATTCAGTACTTCTAATTTAATTTCAAAATCATTTTTACTATCTTTATAAAATGAAAGGGAAAAACTGGCTATTTAATATTTAGCCCAAATTCGATTCGATTGCAGCCCCATTTAAATTTTAATTATAGCCAAAATTGGCCCTCTAATTGATCCAACCTTAACCCCCAATTGGACCAGCCGAATTCCATTTTAACCCAACCCCCGACCCAACCGGTTAACCCGCCTGGTCCCTTCTTTTAATCCAGGCTGTTGATCGTTTTGATCAATGGCCAGGATCACTCCTTGCCTTTTTAATTTCCCTACCCTAACCCAATCCCCTCATTTCATTTGGTCTGCCACCTTTGAATACTCTCCTCTCTCAAAACACTCTCGAAGGTTCTTCGGAACCCTAGCCATCTTCTACCCCTTTCAACCGCACTTTCATAGGAATCCATGGCTTCTAAGGCCATGGATGTCCTGTACTCACCTCCCCTCAACCTTAAGCCTTGGGTGTTCGATGTTTCGAGGTCTGACCTCAACGATCCGTGGTTTTGAGGCCTCTCCGGCCTTTCTCCGGCGTATCCAAAGCATTAGGAGCCTGATTCTAACTCATCCGACTCAAGATCGGACTTTCTTCCAAGCCTTTCTCTTTTCTAGGGTTTCTCCAAAACTCTAAGCTATTCGAGATTTTTCTCTGTTTTTTTTCTTAGATCTATGTTATATCTGTGTTCTACCGAATTTTTAAAGTGTTTTGCCCAATCTTTCTTTCAAAACTTGCTTCTCTTTGATTTAGGGTTTCTGAAAGGATTTCCAAAACGTCTTTCTGATTCTTCCTTTTATTTTCTTTATGTGTGTTTGCTATACTATGTTTTTCCACGCATGTGTTGTTTTTCTACTTTCTTTCTACTGTGCATGACTCTTATGTACTTTGTATTCTACTGTGCCTCTAGACTAGGCTCGAATGTCAATGTTTGTTTGGTTTTCCTATATGTTCTTTGCTATACTTTTCAGTGATCTTCTACTGTATGTGTTTCCTACTGAGTTCTTAAGTTTTGTTTGCTTTACTGGACTTTGTTCGAGTCGTTTCAAAACATGTTTCATCTCCTGTTTCTTAAGTTTATATCACCCTTTTTTCTCTTCTGAACTTGCTTAAGTTCTAAGCTTTTCTTAAAACATGTTCTTTATGCATTAAATCAGCTTTTTCACTTTGTTGCTTCAACCTGCCATTGTATCTGTTTGTTTCTCATGAGTCTCTGAAAGAGACCTCTGAGCCTGATTTATTTGATGGCCTTCTCGTCTCTCCATCTGATTCGAGTTGAAACCCTAGGATTTGGGGGGTTTTTTTGAGTTTGATTTTGGACTAGGGTTCTACTTTGGAACCCTGGACTCTCAGACTCATTCTGAGTCTATAAATTGAACTTGAACATTTTTTTTATGATTCTGAACTTTTCTATACTAGTCTTTTTTAATGAACTTGAACTTTTCTTGTTGACATGTCTGTATGCTTTATATGTGAGGAATTCTTCCTTCAAAAAGGTTTTTGCCAACTCGTGATTGGATTCAGAACCTCTTTAGGTTTGATTGATTGCTATTTATTTTCCTTAAGTAAAACCCTTTCCTCACTTTTCCTTACTTGGTTCATTCGAACAAAGCCTACAATTTTGATTTTACTGGCTATTTGATTTATTCCCTTTCCTTATTCTCACAAACCGTGTACCACTGGATTTTTTCCTTAAATAAACTTCTGCGTATTTACCCTCATTGTGCTACTTCGGAAAATATTTTGATCAAAATCTTTCCTTAGTTGTCTTTTACCCGTTTAAAATTAGAATCCCTTAATTAAAGAGAAACCTTTTCTAATTGATTGCAAAACTATTTTCTTGCCTTTTCTTACTTTCTTGCTGCACTATAAAAGGGGACGACCCTTGTGCTCTTTGACACTTCCAATTCAATACTCTTTAAGACAACTTGAGTTAAACACTTGCACTCTCAATTACTTACTCTTACACTCTTAATTTCAATACTCTCACGCTCTCTTCTGAGTTCTTCTTGCTGTTCGCTTGCAATTTGGCTTTATTACTGCTTTTCTCTTCTTGTTCCCCTGAAACTGGCATGCTCTAATTTCGTTTTCAGCCTCATCCCTATGTGTTTATTTTATAGTTTCTACAGTCTTGTCTACTTTATTGTTATGTTCAGTATTGAATATGCCATTCTCTTTGAATCTCTTGCTTTTGTGCATTCCCCCATACCCTTATTCTCTTCTATGTGTTTGAGTTAAGGTTCAGGCATGACAGTATCCAAATTGCTTCTCATGTCTGAATGGATCCTAACTCCCAACAATGTGTCTAACAGGCTGGTTAGGGATATGCCAGCACTCCTAATTGTTGGATATGACCACTAGCCTGTCATGACCTTCCCTAAATTCCCCTCTATGCACTTGCACTTTCTCTTAGATTCTATGTTCTTCCCCCTCCTATGAGCCTTGATTTGGGATCTTGAGATCCGTCTGAACTTTAACATTTTAATTGCTGGGTATAACATTTCTGCCATATATTCATAGCTCAAGCCAAGGATTTTCCACAAGAACTATTATGGTTTTTCTGGTACCTATGCCATCTGTATTATATTTTCATGGAATTCAAATGCAACGTCTTCAAGGATTTTGATAACATTGCACCAGCTCTTAAAATATTTTTGCTATGGTTCAAACCTAGAAGATACTGGATGAAATGTTTCAATAATTCCTACACAGCAATGGCATTCATGTTTCATAGGCCAGTAAAGATTATTAATAGAAAAGTCCAGGCGCAAGCAAAGCCATCATTTTGGTGTAAATTTCCCCTGTCCATTTTATCAATGGAAGAAGAATATAGCGAGGCACAAAGAATCCTTTTCCAGCAAAATAGGTGTATTCCGAAAGGGATATGGCCAAAATATTGGCCAAGTTGGAATTATAGAAGCAATCATCCTCACTGGGAAAGAGTCTGGGCAGTAGCAAAAGAATATCAAACCCCATACAAAGTCATCCGAGAAAAGATCACTCAAGGCAATTTCTAGATTAAGGTTGCGGATTACATCTCTCAATCCAAAAGAGAAAGAGCACAGCGAAGAAGGACCGTCAAATTCCAGGCGTTACTACACAAAGTCTTTGAAAAGATGCCTAGAAGACAACCCTAGAATAATGAGGAATAATTACCTAAATCCCTTATAATCCCTCCATAATCCTAGATTAGGCACCAAAACCCATGCCAAGACAAATTTCCACATCTTTCCACATTATCCGGGCTCCACTTCAACTTGTTTTCACATTCTTCCACATGCCTCCACATGCTTCGTCACATGAAACACCATACTTTCACATGGCATCACATGCTCCCACATACTAGTGTTTTTAGTTGTTTTTCCTAAAGTCCTTCACATGCTTAGAAGGACCCACTTGTAAGATAGGTTTTCCATGTAAGATAGGTTTATTTTATCATGTAAGTTTGTCTTGGAATAACCTCCTAGCCCTATCTAAAGGAGGCCTTGTAGTAGTTGTAGGATCATCTTACAATCATATTACAATCATCTTACAATCTTACAATCATCTTACAATCTTACGATCTTGCAATCATCTTGTAAGCTTTGTAAATCTTTTGTGCTATATTACATATGAGTGTTTACTAAATTTCCCTCTTGTTCTTTCTTTCGAATGTATGGAAAGGCCAGTCCATGTATGAAAAATAGAGTAAGAATACTCTAAGAAAGTTAGCTTATTGTAGTACAAAAGTTTTCTGAGTTATAAACAGCTAATGTTTCTTATAGTACAAAAGTTTTTTGAGTTGTGTAGCATGGAAAGCCGTCCCTTATGGGTTGTTGAAGCCAACCCCTTTGTAGGAAAACTTTTGCGACTATAAACAAATTAACTGTTTGTGTAGCTTGGCAAGCCGTCCCTTATGGGTTGTTGAAGCCAGCCCCTTTGTAGGAAAACTTTCGTATCTATGGTTTAGTTTGCTTTCTTGGAGTCTTTTGCTCTGTTCTTTGTACTGTGGTATCAGAGCCAGCCCATACTTTCGGAGAGAGGACCAATTTACTAAATATGTCTGAGTCATTTCCATTATCATCATCCTCTTCCCTTGCAAAAATAAATATGTCCCCTACTCTATATAAAACCCTGTCCAAAAAATATGATTACCTTTTTGAAGTAGATATCCTACCCGACGAACAAAAAGTATCTTTCACTGAACTAGCTCTCATAAACCCTTACTCAGCCTTTGCCAAAAAATCTTTTGCACCCTGGACCCAAATTCGTTCTTTAGTTCAACATAGACCAAAAGGAGTTAAAGAATATGTTGTTGCCTCAAAACTTGACCAGCATCCTATTCTTGCCACTCGAGAAGAACAATTTATCACCCTTCAAATACCAGATGATTTTTTCAGACAATGGAGAGATCATGGTTTTACCCATATCCATTTTTATGCTATCCGGATCGCATTAACATATCACGGAAGAAAAGGTCAACCTGTTGTAGCTCGACTTTCTCTTCTAGATACAAGATATTTGGAGGACCAACATGCAAATTTGGGTACTGCCGAAGTTACCCTAAACGTCGGAACTGTCTTTATAACTATCTTTCCAAATTTCAACATGTCCCTTTATGACCCATTCCTAACCGAAGCCCTAAAAATCCAAGTCCAAATCCAGGGAGCCCCACAAGCCAAAGACTCCATCCAAGCTACCCTTCACCACCAAATGGCGTGGCCAGTCCAAAATCATGCCATGGATCTTTGCCTACCCGGAGGAAAAAATGCCTTACTCTTAAATATTGATGCTACACAAGGAAACACCATGTGCACCCAAATATCCAGACATATTTCCAGAGATGAACTTGTCAAAATCCTTCATGATTCCAGGATCAAAAATTATGATAAGCTAAGAGAATCAGAGGAATATCTGCAATCTGGTGAACCAACTTTTACCAAAAGAAGTGACAAAACCGTTTGTATAAGCTTTGACCCTTCTCATCTCAAAAAAACCAACAAAACCATCTTTTCTTGCCAAATGATTCAACCCAAAGATACAACAGATATATACCCAGAACCTGATGGAGAATTCTTCTAGAATATACAAAGCATCATGGAAGAACATGACTGGTGCCAATATTTTGACAAAGAAGGAAAACGAATGTGGTGGTTCAAATTCCCCTTCACTGGACACTGCCCATGGGATCTCAGTTGCACCTGCCAAGACTGTTTAGAAGATCCAATTGGAGAATATGATGAACATCACAAACGCAAACCAAAACCCAAGAAAAAGGGGAAAACTACTGAAAGACAATTTCGGGCCAAATATGAAAATAAAGATCCTTCAATTGGCTTATTAAGACGTCCAGGTAAATATGAATTTCTTGTCAGTTACAAACCCCAAGAATGGCCAAAACTACCAGAAAAATTCACCCTTAGTTGGGAGGATAGTGAAACCATGCCCAAATCCAAATCAACATCACCTCATACCCCAGAATCAAAAAAGCCACCTGAACCTAAAACTCCATCAACTCAAAGGTCCGCATATCCACAAATATTCATGTTGAGCCCTTCAAGTTCTAGCCACTCCCAAGATTTTCCTCCACTTCAACCTTTTGAAAAAGAGAGTATCAGCCATGCTCCAAAAATCCCCAAGAAAAATATAGTACTACCATCTGGAGAAAAACCTCCCAACGAGTGATATTGAAGCAACAATGAACTGGCAATCAGAAAATTCCATCTGCCAGGACAAAGTGCTCAACAATATTGGCAACACTATAAAAAACGTGGCCCATGCACAAAACAAGTTAATGAGCAAAGTGGAAAAAATTGAGAAAAAGGTGGAGCAGACATCGTCTCAGCATGCAGGACTAATCAAAGCCTTAGAACTAAGGTTGGCAAATTTACAATATGAGATTTTTATCCGTCGGGAACTTCACTTTTCCAATTTTTCTAACAACAACAAAAGGAGACGATTTCCATCAAAGAACAAATTCAACTTTTGAGAAACGATCACTTTGAGCCTCAAAGAACCCCAGTTTTTCCTTCAAAACCTACCTTCTTTCCTACGTCTCCACAAGCATATTCCCCGCCTAAATTGGACTACACCTTTTTTACTTTTCCATCTACCTCACAAAATCTGATCTCTTTCACCCAACCAGCAAAAGAAGAACATGATTTTGATAGTGCAAAAATGGTTTGGGAGAAGAAAGATGCTTTTGCAGCACAGAAACAAACCAAGAAAAAGCGAGACCAAGAATAAAATTCAAAAAGATCGAACCCCGAAAATCTGATGATTTCTGACTAGAAGGCTCCGTACCTCTATGTCTCTCAGCCAAGATACATATTAGAAGAAGATACCCCATTGTCGGAATCTCTAAACTCATCTGAAGATGAAATAATAGAAATATCTCTCAAGCAAGCAATGAATCCACAACGAACTCTTCCGAAGAAGACGATCCCCTAATATTTGTAAACCATCCAAGAGACCCGGAATTATCTGAAGTAGATGAGGAACAAGAAGGCATGACGGATGAACCAATCCCAGAAAGGAGACATGAGCCCACGGCATCAAAACTAGTTGGAACTGGTTTCCACACTTTCACCTTAGATGATGTCAAGGTTTCAAAATGGCCTCAGCGGATCCAAGACTTTTATACTTGGATGGTGACCAAAAAATTGGTGGAACGAGAAAAGTATATCATCCTTTCGGAACTCACTTCACGGTTCTCAGGAATCCTCAGAGACTGGTGAAATGCACTTGGAATTCAAGACAAAAATACTTTTCTTACTTCCCAAGATTTTACTTTCAACATCAGAATCATACATGAAGTTTTCTGCGAAGATACTGGCCAAAGATAGGAGAAATGCGAAGATAACTCTTCGAGATGAAGTGTGTGTCATTCAATAGAAATGACATTGATAGAAATTTTCAAAAAATAGTGAAGATATACTTCGAGATGGTGGTGAAATCAATCTAAAGCAAGCCTTTGTATATTCCCTTCCAAAGTTGCTGGCAAGTCGAATCATGACCATCATTGAAGAAAAGTTTCAGTCCATAACCATCCCACAAATTGGTTACATCAGGCAAGCTATTTTCGTCGTATTGGATGACATTTGTACGAAGCGCTCTGCCCTAAAATAAATTATCCAACACAATCTAGCGATTGACAAAGCATGCCGCAAATCTAATCTAATCACCGGATCAGGATGTTCCTGCCGCACATCTAGGCGAATGAGAGAATTCAGGAGGTTCAAATGGCCAAGAATAATTTCTATTTAGTTTGAACAGTATGTACATAAAATTGCCACTATGTATGTGTATATATTTATGTATGTAAAAATAGAACTTGTACTAATACTAAGTAGATGTACGGACATAAACCGTGTTTGTTATGAAATTTTCCTTTAATTGGATGAAAGTGACTTCTCGACCAAGAGGATGAAAAATATTTTTTTCCAACAATTTCAACTTTCTCCACCCCACCTCCACCACCCACCCACACCCCATCTCACCACCACATGCCATCCCCACCTTACCACCAATAGCTCCCACCTTTGTCCTACCCTCGCCCTACCTCTGCCATCGCCACCCCTCAGCTCCTAGACTTCGACCTACCAACCTTCCTCGTCCTTACTTATTTTATCTCCTATAATATTTGTTTAAATTATATATTTTTTGAAAAAATATTTTCTGTTATGCACGTAACTAAAACACAAAAAATGAATTAAGATACAAATTATTTTCCAAGAAAATATTTTTCAAAAAAAATATTTTCTTTCGTACTAAAGACACCAACATTTTTACAAAAATTTGTCCCTAGCACTTTCCAATCTCCCAGCTTTTCATTCCATCTAGCCGACGTGGGATAAAGCCAGCCGTCCAACACATTAGATTCCTAAGCACGTGCCCTTTTTATTGTTTTACATTTCTATCCTTTCTTCTATAGCTTTTGCATATGTCAATAATTCTTTTCGTACATGTACTCTAATACTTAGGCCTTTATTTTGGTGTTGAATACTAGAAATTAGAGAATCCACCTAGTACGTGCTGTCGATCTCTAACTACTAATCTCAATTCCTATAATATTAGCTAAGTCAGAGATCCAATAATAGATGGATGAGTTGTGCTTGTGCCCTACCCTGTCGTGGAATAATGGCCACCACAAAATTTCGATTAGTGAAAATGAAAGCATGTTCGCTACAAGTTAGTTTCCTTTGGATCTAAAATATTTGATAAATTAATTGAACAATTATTTGGTCTGTTGGTCACCCTTTAGCCAAGTCATCATTATAAGAGTCAAACTGGGATAGCAGTCTTGTGACCTTAATCGGTCGGTAAAATGAGAAAAATTATAGAAGAACAGGCTTCAAATTTCAATAGGAATAAAAAATAATACAATAGGTGAATTTTTAAATATGCCTATAAATTGGTGGACATATTTATTTAATATTTATATTGATGAAATATAATAAATATTGATAGCAAAAATATTTCAATACTTGTGCTGGTGAAAGATGTATCAGTACAAATTATCGGAGTGCAAACTAGTTAATTCAAAACACCAACTTCATAAAAGAGCTGAAGTGGGATAAGTACTGATACTTAGGCACGTGTTGTGTCTTATTATGCCAATTTTTCTACTATAATCATGGAAGGTTGGTACCTCTTGCTTAAGAGATTCAATTGCCTAAGATTCCTTTGCCGCTTAGGTTTCTTGTACGAGAAAAAAAAAATCAAATAATGAAGTCCGTGTGGTGAAGCTGGTGAACCAAACCTGATATATTTCTAGTGGATTCAGTTTACTTTTGTTTTTTTTCCCTGTTTGTTGAATATGGATAGTGGAACAAGCGTATAGAAGATCAGGTACATCGTGGTTGGACTTATATCTTCAGCTTTCTTATATTCCCTTGATCCATAATTACTTAGCTTACTCCATTTCACTACTCAACTGATAACACAAATTAATACTAATGTTTATCTCGAATATACGAGTAACAATTAAATTTGAGTTGTGGTTTTAAAGATACGTGATTTGATTCAATATCAACTAACAATCAAGAAACATGAAGTAAAAATAAAAGAAAAAGGATAATCAAGCCAATATTACTCAACAGCAGTGACCTCGAGCACAAGGACCCTGAGGTAGGCTTGGTATAATAAGAACAATTATAAAAGCAAAGTAAGAACAATAGAGCTAAAGGACAATACTGATGAAAAGGAGGCGAAAAAGGTATTGTATATTCTATTCTCAGTGATCAGATGATCTTATAAATGATTGAGGTCCCTTTATAAAATAGGGGAATCCTAGATAAGGAATATTTCTCTTTACAGTAGGGAATATTCTTGATACAGCTTTTCAGGATTTGCGCCATGACTTTGGGGACGTGGCAGGAATCCAACTCGTTCTGGTACAAATCCATAACGGTACTAATTTGGGGCCGTATCTCACTTGGCCCCCGGTATTCCTCACACTATTATCTCTGGGCGTCAGACTTTGTCTTCAAGCTCAAGTCAGGTCAGCCGGTCTCAAACTCATTTTCCCCGGACTCAAGCCTATAAATCGGAGGCACATGGTTTTGACCGTATATAGATAATCCCAGCATTTCTTAGAATAAGGTGATAAGAAATAATTTTCACCTTGATTCTCCCGAGATTCTCATGATGACATCATGCCCGTGACGTACGTGTTTGAAGTGACCAAAAACATCACGTCGGCGTTCTTTCCCAAAACATCAAATGTGTGCCAGTACTGGTCGGCCATTAGTGCCACCGAACTTCCGTCGCCTTTCTATAAATATGAGGCCACTCTGTTGAACAAAGAACTGCATACATTTCATCTTTATTCACACTAATTCTTTCTTTTCTTTGCTTCCTTCTCTAATCATCTGTTTCCATGGTTCGAGCATGCGATCACAAAGTCGCATGGCAGCAATTTGACCAGTTACACTAAGGCTCCTTTTTTCAAAGCTTCGATTTGAAACAACGAGAGCAGGGCGCAGAATCCTTCCCGCATCAGGAAATATGTGAACTTCACCCTGCTGCACATCTCCCTAAACTTCAACTTGGTGTTGCACTTCATTGCTTTTTCTTTCCATGGGATGAGGTGGTACTATCATCTACTAACTTTTGCATCCCACATCGGCACAACGTCCTAAGGATGAATATCCTTGGATCATTGCTCGTGCATCTTGCACTCCTTTTGGTTTTTCTTGTGATGGATGGTCGGGCTACATCTCCTTATCTTCCCTTCGGGTCTTTTCTTTTTGCTGCTCTTTTTAACGGATAACGGCACGAAATCTCAATAGAATGCTCAATCCCCGCTGCTGGAAATAGTTACATTCATCGACGGCCCTTTGTCCAAAATCTCTTTGGGCACATAAACATTTCCAAAGATCAAAACGGGGCCCCCGGGAAGGAGGCTCCCGAAGATTTCACTTTTGAGGACGTGACTTTAAGAGAAGATTATGTTCTTGGATTTTGTTTTTTGCTACTTTGTTCCCGTGTAAGTACCTTTCATGGGTGTTGTAGTTATATTTTGTAACCATTTGTTGGAAATACAAAGGATCCCTTTCTCTCCCTTTTGGTTCGTGTTGAATTTCATTCTGTCTTTAACTGTGAAAACTTTGATTGTAAAACATTAACGACTAGTCCCAATACCGGACTCGAGACATAACAAACCTTAGGTTTTTAATCAATCAATATAATACCCCTTAAGGTTCTTGTTAATCCTCGAGCTGAGCTTAAATTGATTTGTCGCAAACTCAAAATATCGGGATTCCCGAGTTCGAGTTAGGTGAGAGAAAGGTCTCGAATAAGCCCTTAAGCTTTTCTGTAGTCCCTAAGTGAGAAACTTCTCAAACTCGGGTAGCCCTTGGGCTTAGTAGTTGAGAATTTGCTTGAACTCGAAATAAAGTTAGCCCTTAGGCCTTTTTGTAGTCCAGAGTGAAAATTTTCTCAAACTCAGTTAGCCCTTGGGCTTAGTAGTCGAGCAAACACCTTGCTCGAAGTCGAAATAGGTCGATAAAAAATGAATTGATCTCTTATGCCTCGATCCTGATATCAATGTCGTGACGTCAGTGGTTGAAGTGATTGAAAGGTTGCTTTTTGTGCGGCTCCCAAAGTCATTAATTGGAGGCGACTGACGGTCGGCTTTTTGGCTTCCTCAGCATGCTTACATGACCTCTATAAATAGATAAACTTCACAATCTTGCAAACTTTATTGTCATATTATTCTCAAAACCTCATTAGTTCTTTCAATTTCTCCAAATTCTTTCTCCTCTTCTATCAACATTCTCCACTTTCTTGAACTTCCATTATAATGGCTAAGACCTCTAAATCAGTTCCCCAAAAAGAAAAAGCTTCTTCATCTTCTCGACCATCCAATAGTAAACCGGTAGTGACTCCTCGGATTGAGGAGTGAATTCCTACGCCATGCGAAATAACATCCGATTTCAAGATCGAGAAACCCGTAGTGGCACCAAGACGATACGAGCCCATGTCTCGATATGTCAGTTTGACAACCAAGGATGAGCTCGCGCAAGTTAAGGAGGATTGCACGTGGGAGAACAAAGAAGTAGCAATCCATTCCCCCGAGGAGGATATCACTACATATAAAGTCGGGTACTTAAGCGTGTATACCTACCCATTCACACTGGGCCCCGCAATTCCAACTCAGGGTCTAATAGATCAAGTTATTCTCGACTTTTGCCATTGATACCAAGTTGGAAAGATCTATCCTTCATTCTGGCGAATCGTTTATTTGATCAGGTTCTTTTTAAGTCAGGTTGAGGGGATGCCTTTCACCCTCAACCATATGATCAGACTGTACAGTCCTCAACATTATCGCGATGGCTTAATAAAACTACAACGTCGATCCTTGAAATCTCTCTTTTCTAGCATTGATAAGGATAAAAACCAAGGGTGCATGAGCCGGTTTGTCTGAGTAAAGACCTCCGACCTATTCCTACTGAATGTATGTCATTCCCTGAGGAGTGGAACATGAAACGTAAGTACATACTAGGTTCATACCCCGCATCCTTTCCTTTTTTTTCTCGGTTTTATCTTTCAACTTGGTTTAACCCCTTTCTGATGGCGTAGCTACTGCTTGGTTTCCTGGCGGAGTCCCGGACCTCGAAGGATGGTTCCGAAAATTGGCTTCCGCTTCCTCTTATTCGGAGCGTTACTGGAGAAATTTAGCAAAAGGCCAATGGGAGGCCAAAATTCATGGTGAGTTCTTTTGTTTGTTTACTTGTACTTTCTTAGTGGAATACTTACTTCAATTTTGTGCAGGTCTCAGAGACATCGTTGCTATGCGGCCGGCCCCATCTGGTGAAGAATAGATCCCAAAACCTTCGAAAGAAAATAAAAGAAAAAGGGAGCCACCTACAAATTCCTTGAAGCCCAAGAAAAGCGCGACTCGAAGGTCCAAGGTCGATACAGTGGCCTTATCTCCAAAAAGGGCCCAACATCTTCGGGATCCGGAAGAAGAAGAAGACGACTACCTTTTGGTAGCCCATAAAAGAGGAAACATCGTTGCTTCAAAGTCTGTCGAGCCGGTGATAGATGATGTGATTCATTCCAGAGTCGAAGAGATCTCTGAGGGGAGTTCAAACAAATTCCCCAAGCCATCTGGAAGTAAAAAGGCACCTCGCCTAGGAGGCCATTTGGGGGGCGAGACTGAGAGGCCTGATCCCGACCCCGTTCAAATGAATGAGAATGCCCTAAGAGGATAACTTGGGGTAATTAACGTAAATGACTCACCGCCTGGTCCTGATTTCTTTGAGGGGCAAATTCGAGATGCTCAAAATATGAAATGCTCGGAAGTGGGGGCGAGCCTCGAAGGGTATGACATCTTCCGAGAATGCCTTGAAAGGATTGAAGATGGCCCCCATCCGGATGTTTCTTTCATCTTTGATAAGGCTCGTCGATTCTTCAAACAAGTGAGTTTTCTGTCCTTTAGAATTATGCATGTGCTTCGCTTTTGCTATTCTGAATCTAGCTTTTCTCCTTTTCAATGAAGGTTGTGGTTCTCACAAAAGGGAATTTTCCATGTCTCGAGATGATCTTGCTCGATGTGAGGCTGAGCTTAAGAAGATCTCAAAAGAGATGGATAGTCATAAGACCCTCTATGTTAAGAAGGGGGAGGAGATCAGCGAACTTCGAGCCCAATTGGCAAAGGCTTGTCAAAAATGAACTGAGCTTACCGAGGAGGTAATATTCCCTCCTAAGTTTTGTCATGGGTCAACTTGCTCATTCTTCTAACAACTTTATTTTGTAGTTTCAACGAAAGGATGAACTAGTGGAGCAGCTTTGAGAGGAGCTCAAACTGAAGGAGGCCAAAACCCTAGGCTGGAGGCAAAGCATGGACAATCTTGATTGTGAGAGAGAAACCATCCGGGAGCAGCGGGCTTCACTCGAACGTCAGTTCCAAAGTGTGAAGGAGGAGAGCCTGGCTCGATGACGCAAAATTGAGGAGCTCAAGGTTAATTTTGCTGCCGAGTTGGCTAATGCTAAATCTGATGCTAAGGCAATTATGTCCTCGTATTGAGCCGATGTCGAAGTAGCTCATGCCCTAGCCAAGGAGATCTCCACTGTGGCCGAAGTTAAGTTATCATGTGCACTGGACCATTCTAGGCGACAGTCCTGGAGGGAAACCCTCGAGGAGGTGCATGCCCGTGACTTTGATCTTTCACCCGATATTGAGAAGGAGAAGACCGTAGAAGAGGAGGCTGCTGCTCTGTTTTCTGATGAGGATGATTCGGCCTAGGAGTGGCAAACGGGCGGGTCGGATATGGTTCGGGTTGAAAACGAGTAATGAAAAAAGCGGATTAATTATCCGACCCGACCCATATTTAATACGAATAAAAAATGGGTTAACTGGCGAATAATATGGATTACCCATATTATCCATGAATTCTTGTATATGATCACTTTTGGGAGATTCTTAGTCTCTCTAACTTGAGGAACCCCAAATTTGAGACTTTACAAATGTAAAAGTTAGACCCATTGGTTATCCATTGATTACTTATTGGTTATCCATTTTCTAAGTGGATAATATGATTCTTATCCATATTTGACTCGTTTTTAAACAGTTCATTATCCAACCCATTTTTTAGTGGATAATTTGGGTGATTAAATGTTTTCTTTGAACTATTTTGCCACCCCTAATTCGGCCAGTGGCTCCGAGAATGGAGAAGACGAAGATGAAGTCCTTGAGGGTGAAGCTCTCGAAGATGCAAACCCTGAAGATATGACCCCGAAGTATTTTTAGGTTTATTTTATTTTTGTTCAAGTGTCCCATGCGAGCGTTGTAAGTATGTTTTGTAAAACATCCACTATGAATATAAAGTATCTTTTCGCTCTATCCTTAGTTTGTGTTAAATTTTATTTTCATTTGCGGAAGATTTTGATATTTCAAACAATCAGTCAGAGTATTGATTTGGATTCAGAACATAATAAACCCTTAGGTCTTTATCAAAAGATATAATAATCCTCAGTCTAAGTTAAAATTAATTCGATATGAGCTCGGGATATCGTGACTCTTGGGTCCAGGTCGAGTGAGAATGGAGTCTCAAACTATATGTTTGGTCCTTAAGCCTTTCGAAGCTGGCCCGTAGGCTCTTATATATCGGCCCTTAAGCTCTTTAAGTTGGCCCTTAGGCTTTTTAAGTTGGGCCGATTCGGCCTCTTAGAATGGCTATATAATTTTCCCCTTAATTCAGCTAAAAGGCTTAGTGAAAATTCTATTATGCCTTAGCAGGTGTTTTTTGTACCTGTTAGGTTTTTCCAAAGTTTGACGCATCGGGACCTCATTTGTGTACTGATAATCGAATATTTCTTGAGGTTTTATTGAGGGCTGATATTATCGAAGTCTTTAAATTGTTCGAGGGCTGAATTTATCAGATCCCATTAAATAATTCAGGGGCTAAATTTATTGAAGCCCATTATATTTTGCTTTTGCCGAGGGTAGCCTGATTTAACCGGTTTTTACAAAGTATTTGAAGGCCTTTGATTTATAGCGGAAATCAGATGTTTCTTAGTCGCATTATTAAGGACGTAGCCTTTTTTCATGACCTTAGTTTTTAATATGGCTGTAGCCTTCGGGAATGTCACTTGGACTTGTTACCCGATAACTTTACGAACTTGTTCGGAAAGTTAGTCCCTGAGTATATTGGCCTTGGCCTTTATTTTGAAGGGATGCCTCTTTGAGGTCTTATGAGTCTGAGTGTTTTGTGACTCAGGTGTATTGGCTATCAATGCCAGTACCCGAGTATTCGAGGTTGTTTCTATGCTTTGGCTCTTGAGCCGTTTCCCGTAGGATTATAAGTGTATAGCTCGTATAATAGTAGACTTCTTTGGCATGTAAAGTATTTCTGCTATAAACAAAATGCTTCTTCAAGTAATTTGATAAATGTGTACATGTTCTGCCATCAAGGCTCGACAATTCTATATGGACACGGTTCATCCGACCGTTTGTCCTATTACAAAGGTTTTCTATCGAGACCCTCTTAGGCGTGTAGTATTTTCCTTGAAAATATAATCTCCGAGGGTGATGCCCCCAGTATTCAAGGTTGATTGAAAATAAGCCTTGGATACTATTAAGTTCTCCTTATGTAGCATATAAGTGTTGCCTCTGTTAAAAACCTTGCTGGTAAAACCCATTTGGGACAAAATCCGAGCTAAGGGAAAAAGAGTGCAACGTATGCTTTAAAACCTAAGGCCTTCGAGAGCTTCCATCATGCCGATTTTGCAAGATAATCTACCAATAACTCTGAGTACTTGCTGTTGTCCACGATCGTGATATCTTCGAAAGCCTTGATCTTGTCGGGAATGATTCTGATACCCCCATTCGTCACCAGGAAGCCGAGGAACTTACCTAAGCCAACTCCAAAGATGCATTTCCCTGGGTTAAGCTTCGTGTTGTATTTCCTTGAAACTTTGAGTGTTTCTTGCAAATGAATAAAAATGGTCCTTTGCGCTGGGACTTAACTAGTCATATCATCAATATAGACTTTCATTGCTTTAACTATTTGTTCTTTGGACATCCTGCCGACTAAATGTTGGTACAAAGCTTCTCGGGCCGATGCCTCCTTTTTTGCTTCATCTATTTGAACCTGGGATCGATGCTCAACCAATACGTGGCAGTTTCTAGTTGAATCCTTGTTATATCTAAATAGGACCAAGCAGAACAATCCATATTATCAATAAGAAACTAAATGCATTTTTTCCTGAGTTTTGGGGGGTTAACCCCGTTCCCAGGTGTACCTTTCTCTTGGGCAGTAAGGATGTTCTCTTCTTCGCCTTCGATTACCTGTTGTCCCGATTCCGTCGAGGCTGGGAGCTGTGATTGCTACTTATGCGCCTACTTACCTTTAGAGCTCGATTTCTCCGAGGCCAATGGTTCTGGTATTGGCACCACTTTCTCGATTGCAAACATCTCTTTTGCAGCATGCTGCTCCCTGTAGACTGTTTGCACTCCTTCTTCTGTCGGGAATTTCATCATCTGGTGGAGAGTCGAAGGAACTGCCCTCATGTTGTGTATCCATGGTCTCCCGAGGAGTGCATTATACCTCATGTGACCTTCGATGACGTGGAACCTGGTTTCTTGTATGGTCCCGACTATGTTTACTGGCAAGATAATCTCTCCCTTTGTTGTTTCGCTTGCCATATTGAAGCCATTCATCAGCCGAGATATAGGTACAATCTGATCTTGTAGGTCGAGTTGTTCCACGACCCTCAATCTGATTATGTTCGCCGATCTATCTGGATCCATTAAAACATGTAAACTTGAATTTTATTTAAAAGAATAGAGATTAACAGGGCGCCGTTGTAAGGCTGGGATATGTCTTCTTCTTCCTCGTCGCAGAATGGAAGGACGTCCTCAGACACATAGCAATGAGTCCGCTTTTCTCTTGTGATTGATATTTTGGTGCGCTTGAATAGAGGACGCTGAGGGACATTGACTCTGCCAATGATCATGTGGATTACATGTTGTGGTTCTTCTTGCTCGTTTTTCCTTGCAGATGTCTCCCTGAAGTGGTTCTTGGTACGATCACTTAGAAATTCTCGAAGGCGGCCCTCATTGAACAATCGAACCACATCTTCCCTTAGCTACCGACAATCTTATGTTCTATGACAGTGCGTACCAAGATACTTGCACATCAAATTAGGGTTTCTTTGTGAAAGATCAGTTTGTATGGGCTTTGGCCACTTGGTGTCTTTGATTTTTCCAATAGCCGACATGATCCTTGATGCATCTAGGCTAAAGTTGTACTCTGATAATCGGGGAGCCTCCGTGGGGTCGGTATGTTTATTGAACCCGCTCTTACTCATAAGTCCCCGAGAACTTTGCCCTCGATCATTTCTTTAATTGCTCCAAGGAATGCTACGGCTTGGGCCGTTGTTCCTTCGGTCGGCATATGTATGATACCTTTTTCCTGTTTGATCTAGAATCCCTATTCGTGTCCCTCGGGCTCTTGGCAACAAACCAGTTAGGATGAACTGGACCCGAGGGGGCTCCTAATTGGTCGTTCTCAACCATGATTTTTGATTGGTAACAGTTGTACACATCTGACCATGTCACAGTTGGATATCGATCAAGTTATGTTTTAGTTGTCGAGAAGCAATCGAGCATGAAGGCTTGTACTGCCCAGTCGTCGAAAACCTGCGCCAGTTCCATTCTTTCCATCTGAAACCTGGACACGAATTCCCTTAAAATCTCATCGTTCCTTTGTTTTATTTTGAAGACATCCGACTTTCTCATGGCCACCTTTATGGCCCCGGCGTGGGCTTTAATGAAGGCGTCTGCTAACATAGCAATTAATCAATAGAATTAGGAGCTAAGTTGTGATACCAAATCATAGCTCCTTTTGAGAGTGTTTCCCTAAACGTTTTCAACAATATAGACTCGATTTCATCATCATTGAGGTGATTTCCTTTGATCACGTGTATGAAGTAATATGTTCATAAGGGTCGGCTGTCCCATTATATTTGGGTATATCGGGCATACAAAATTTCATAGGAATGGGCATCAGTGATGCGCTCTGAGGGAATGGTTTTTGTGTAAACTTTTTGGCATCTAGACCTTTCAAAACTAGAGGTACCCCTGGTATCTGGTCCACACAGGAGTTGTAAGTCTCCACCTTCTTATTGTTATCCTCAAATTTTTTCTCCAGACTCAATCTTTTAGTGAGCTCCTCGAGCATTTTCATAATGGTAGGGTCAGTCCCCGAGTCGTTTCCATTTGGCCCTTCGGTTGTTAGTTCAACGCGTCGATTGTTTTCATGTTCAGTTATACTCGAGGTCTTATTCTGATGTTGAAGTTAAGCGGTGGCGAATTGATGAGCCCGCAACATCTTGAATATAACTTGGAGGCTGACTCCCCCATCTCCTACTCCTGGTGTTCCTTGGTCCCCTTGTCGAGCGTCCTTGCGTACACTCCCTTCAGGGTCTGTGCCTAGGTTGGTGTTTATAGCAATATCAGAACCAACATCAACTGGTTCCATGTTTGGTACTTCACCAGGGTTTACCGGTGGTACACCGACCACTATATTTCTTTTTTATCCAAGGCCCTCATTGTTATGAACATGTGTGCTTTGTGTTCTAGACATGTTGAAGCCTGAGAATCAAAAAATCTTGACAAGAAAAAGTGTAAAGATAACGTTTGTAACGAGAATCTGTAAAGAAATAATCACGATTATCTTTAGTCCCACGGTGGGTGCAAACTGTTTACCTCAAAAATATGATTAACAATTAAATTTTATCTGTGATTTTAACGATACGTGATTTAATTCAATACCAATTAACAATCAAGAAATATGAAGTAACAATGAAAGAGAAAAGAGAATCAAACCAATGTTACTCAATAGTAGTGACCTCAAGCACAGGGTCCTCGAGGTAGGTTTGGAATAATAAGAACAAGTATAAAAGCAAAGTAAGAACAATAGAGCTAAAGGACAATGCTGATGAAAAATACGCGAAAAAGGTAGAGTATATTCTATTCTCAATAATCAGATGATCATACAAATGATTGGGATCCCCTTTATATAATAGGGGAACCCTAAATAAGGAATATTTCTATTTATAGTAGGGAATATTCTTGATACAGCTATCTAACCGCCAAGTACGGAATTGTACAATCCTATTCCGGGATTTGCGCCTTGACTTTGGGGATATGGCAGGAATCCAGCTCGCTCTCGTACAAATCTACAATGGTACTATTTTGTGGTCGAGCTCACTTGGCCCACAGTATTCCTCACACTCTTATCTCTTGGCGTCACAACCCGTCTTCAAGCTCAAGTCAGGTCAACCGCTCTTGAACTCGATCTCGCTCGGACTCGAGCCTATATTTCAGAGGCACAAGATTTTGACAGTATACAACTAATATATACATACAACCCATATGAAAATTATAATTTTTAAAGAAGAAAGGGTGTTATTATCTAATTTAATTTCGAAAGATACTCATCTTAAGTATGAAAGTGTAGCAAGAGTGAACTCTTATACTCAACAGTGGTGAAATAGAGAGAGGAGATAATAGAGAAAGGGAGATTGTATTAATTAATCGGATAATGTTCTTTCGTACATTGCCAACATATATTGATAAAATCTAACATTGGATCCTACCTCAGTCCCTACAAACATGACACATGTCCTTCTATCGTGTAACAGAATGTAGGACTTCTTTGATTAGAAACTACAAACTAAGGGACTTGACCGACATAATCGAAACTACTTACACTAATAAGGACTCAATTGCAAAACGTAAGATATTTAACTAACTTCTTCATTCTTGACAATCCATTTCCCTTTAGAACCTTGTCCTCAAGACTCTTCAAAATCTAGAAATGGAGACTTAATAAAGTTCTAATCTTCTCAAGTGGCTTCCTCAGGCAATAAGTTAGCCCACTGTACTAAAATTTGAGTTGTAGCCTTGTTCCCTTTCTTCACCATTCTCCTATCCAATGCACCACAGGTTCCACTAAAGGCTCTCCGTCAGGAGAATAAATAGGAGGATCAATTGAAGGAATCACTTACTATCCGATATTTTTTCTTGAGCTAGAAAATGGGGAATACAGGATGTATTCTAGCTGTAGGAGGTAACTTCAGCTTGTAGGCAACAAGTAATTTTTTTTAATGATCTGGTAAGGGCCAAAGAACTTGGTGTTGATACCCAATTTTTTTCTATGTCATTTTCACAAAAGCATATTCATCTTTAAAACCATGCATGAGCATCAATTGATATCTTCCCATAATTTTTGCATTTGTATGGATTTTATTAATTTATTCCAGTATCTTATTATATAAATAATTACTAATTGCATCACAAATGGTTTTATAATAATTTTACTGCTTAATTTTTATCATTTATATGTATACTAAGCTTTAATTATTTCATGAATAGCCATATTTACATTTTTAGAGTTATAATTACAATAGCTTTGCAATAATAGCACATGTGTGTATAATTACTTTATTTCACCAGAAAGTAGCTTTTTATATTTCTATAGTATTAAGTAATTATTTAGAATCACTTGTACGCACCAACAATATTTTTGTACTATTTATTAGCTATTTTTATAAATTATTTAATCAATTAATTAGGTGTTTAACAAAGAGTCTCTTTAAATTTATTTTAATTTCGGACCTAACCCAAAACATTACCCCCGGCCCAATTAAAATACCCATTGCCCAAATACCCTAACCCATTTCATAAAACCAACCCCCAAATCAAATCCTGGCCGTTGATCTTAGAGATTAACGGTATAGGAAAGAGTTATCATTTTTAATCAATCTCCCACCCCCAAACCCTACTCAGTTTTCCCATTCTGCCGCTTCTGTTTCCCTGTTCTCCTATTTTCTCTCTCAAGCCCTCCCCTAACCCTAGCTTCCGTCACCAAAAAACACCCCGTTCCATGGGATTCTCTATGATTTCAGGCCCCCGCTGGCCTCTTACCTCTTCTGTTTGTTCGATTTCTTTGTGGTTTGAAGGAATCTCAAAAGACTCAACTCAGAGTCGACCTAAACTCTTCATTTTTGATGTACCTGCCTTGTGTTCATCGCTATGTTTTTGAGTATTATTATCTTTATGATTATGGCTTGAAACTCCGATTCTTAACTGGAGTTTTCTCATCTCGCTCCATTTTTGAAAACCCTAATCTCTTGCTTTTTGAGTCTGTTGTGATCCTTGTAAATCTGAGATGATCTTAAGTTTATCTGGTATTTTCTTTGAAAAACCTTCTGTTTTTCCTTATTATTAATCGATTTCAATGTTTTTCAAAACTAGGGTTTCCTCTTAAATTCTCTGCAAAAAGGTTCTAAAGTTTCTAAATGTTTGAATCTGATTATCTTTACTAGCTCTACTAATTTTTCGTGCCTATGTTCTAGTCCATTGTTTGTTTAATTATTTCACTATTTGCTTCAATATTTGCTCGTTATTCTTTGTCCTGTCAATTAATAGAGTATAATTGATTTTATACGCCTAATTAGGGTTTGGAATCATATCTTTCTACTTAAATTAGTACTTCTCTGTGCTTTTTACCTATTTTCCTTATTTATGACTCCTAGTTGGTACTACTTGCCTTAGTTAGTTAGCCTGATTTCTAGGTTTTGATTTACTCTTACCGACTTATAAAAGGCCTATGACTCATTTCCTTCCTTATTTGAATCCCAATCTGGGACTGGTAATTGATTCCCCTTATTTTAAGGTGTCTTTCCCGGATGCTGTTTGTACTAATTAGTTGTGTTTAGCCCCAATTAACTGACTAAATTTTATTTGTATACCCTATTTATAAACTCTATTATTCTTTGCCTTAATTGTTTTACCTTTCTAAGTGCTATATAAACCCTATTCCGATTTTTTTCAAACATACGAACACATTCAGAAAGTCACACCCACACACAAACTCTTGCTCTTATTCATACACACTCTCTATTGCAAGTCTTTCTGTTACTTGTGTTTGCTGTACTATCCAGTCGGCTGAAAGCCACTGCTAGACTATTGGATTTTGCATACTTTCACCTTCTTGTTTGCTATCTCTTTACCAGTATGCCTCCACTTCTGCTATCATCCAATATGCTATGAAGTTAAACCTATGTGCTTCCTGTTTATTGATCTTAATCAGCATGACTACTTCTGTGAAGCTAGACTTATATCTTTCCTGTTTATTGCTCTTAATAAGAACGACTACTTATGTTATCATTCAATATGCTATGTAATTAGACCTATGCGCTTCCTATTTATTGCTCTTAATCAGCATATCTCTCTTTGTTACTATGTCCTATTCAGTATGTTATGTAATCTGTCTGTTGTAGATATCAACCTGCCTCTGCCCGCTTTATGTTCTTGTTAACTAGCATGCCTTAACTCTTGTGAATTTGTCTTGTCCAATATTTCATTATGGTTCATACACTTTAGCATGTTCCTGTTTCATGTAGGACACTCGTCTACTTGTTTCTCAACTAGCATGCTTCCTTCCCGTCTAGTTTTATGTGTTTATCTTAACAAGTTCCTGATCAATGATTTCTATGCTCTCAACCCCTGCTGCCTTTTTTGAGTAATTGTCTGATAAGGACTCTAATCCCAGTATGCTATTCCCTGTTTAATACATGTCCATATGCTCACCTAGTGATAACTAATGAACTAAGTCAATCCTAGGCAATGTGGAACCTTGTTTGAATTGATTCTGACTCTATTGTGTCTGTTGTTTGACTGCTGGAATACATGTTTGAACTTAATTTGCTGAATATGGTCTTGTTTGTAGTTTTAATCTTGTAACATGTTTCTACTCACTTTTAAAATCCAAAGTATTTTTTCCTAACACTATCTCCTACTTTCATATACTATTTTCAACTCCTACTTTTAGATATCTATGGTCTTGCCCCTCCAGTGTGAGCACCTCCTAGGAGTCCATAGAACTTCTCCGAACTCTGACACACTGGGGCTGGGCTTTCCAAACTTGTTTACAGAAACTATGTCACGACCCCGGTTCGCCCTCCGTGAACATGTCGTGATGGCACTTTGTCCCTACGACTAGGTAAGCCTAATAATGCGGAAAATAATATAACTTGCGGAAACATTTAATTAAGCCAAGCCAAATTAGAAGGAAAATGTATATAAGTGCCACTTGGCATATACAACTAAAAAATAAAGCGCGAAAGTCTAAAATCTCCTCCCCAAAACCCGGAAAATCACGAGAACCACAGGCTAATAGAAATGTAATATGCTGCTCTAACTCCAGAATGTCTAAACAACTGAAAGAAAAGGATAGATTAACTACTAAAGCTAGAACATAATAGAGACTCCTGGTCTGCGGACGCGACAGATATACCTCGAAATCTCTACTAGATCTCTCCGCCTCAAGTATAGTACGCCTGGGTGGAGGTACCTGAATCTGCACATGAAAAACATGTGCAGAAGGGGTATGAGTACACCACAACGGTACTCAGTAAGTGCCAAGCCTAACCTCGGTTAGGTAGTGACGAGGAAGGTCAGGGCCTTACTAAGGTTAAACAATATAATATGAATAAACAATATGAAAACTGACAGTAATAATGAGTCTAGCAGTGAGAATAGACAGGTTAAACAGGGCAATAACAACTACACAAAGAACAGAGTAAACACGGAATATGTACAGCTCAATACCAAATGTAACAATGAGGATCTCCCAGGATACCGTCCTGTAGTCCTTTTCTCAATTGTCTAGTGGATCTCCCGGGATACAATCCCGTAGTCCATCACATGTGTAAAATTCGAAGGATATCCCGGGATACCGTCCCGTAGTCCTACTATCAATGTGCGGGGGGAGGGGGGGGGGGAATCTAACCCGTAGTCCCAAAGTAAAAGTGCAGGGGGATCTATCGGGAATCTAACCCGTAGTCCCAACGTAAACAAACAGGGGGGAGCTACCGGAATCCCACATCCGTAGTCCCAATGTAAATGCACAACCACAACCAGAGGATACTCAAGAATGAAGTACAAAAGACAAGCAACAGGTAGTACTATCCTAGCATGCTTCACGTAGTACAGTCAAGGCAACTTAAACAATTAGGCAAGTTGAATCAACTAAACATGTTTTTCTAATCTAACACAGGTTATAGTTGCAAGTAAAATAAGGCAAATATGAAGGAAACTCAGTCTCAATATCTTAAATAAAAATCCGGTTTTCAAAAATTATCTCAAGTACGCACTCGTGACCTCACGTACAAGGCACTCAAATACCAAATATCAAATTCTAATGGGAAAAGGTCCCCCACACAAGGTTAGACAAGTCGCTTACCTTGAACCGGTTCAAAATCAACTAGAAACCACGCCTTTGCCATGCGTATCCAAATCCAAATGGCCCAAATCTATTCAATTCTATTACATATCGTAAATAACACCTCAAACAATAGATTCTACTATTTAATTTAAAGCTAAGACGCAAATTTTGGTAAAATGACCAAATTGCTCCTCAGGCCAACGTCTCGGCATCGGTTAATTTTTTCATTTTCAGAACCCCCTTACTCTCACGAGTCTAACCATACAAAAATCTCCCAAATCGGAGGTCAAAACCCCACTCAAAACCCAAAATTTCAGCCTAAGAAGTTTCTTCAAATTTTTCCAAATTTTGATCCTGAATTCGAATTTAAACGATGGATTTAACTACATATCGATGAAATATAACTAGAAGGGATTAAAGAAACGTTACCAAATAATCTCCTCTTCAAAACCCTCTCAAAATTGCCCTCTCCCGAGCTTAAATTCGATTTATCTAATTTTTGAAAACTAACCCTCAAAATCTATATTTCTGAACAGTGGCTTCCGCTTCTACGGACAAGGGACCGCATCTGCGGAACAAGTCCCGCTTCTGCGGCTTTCCCTTAAGTGGCCAGGTTCCTTTTTTGTGGACCATTTCCGCTCCTTCGGTTTTCACTTCTGCGGAAAACAACCGCTTCTGCTGTTTCATTAAAATGTCCCAAAAATCCGCTTCTGCGGTTAAGACCTCGCAGATGCGGACCCTCTTCTGCGGAACACCCACCGCTTCTGCAAAAACTGAAGACCTTGACCAAACCCACTTCTGTGGTCCTCCACGCTGCATCTGTGGTACCGCATCTATGGTTCCCAAACCGCAGATGCGGAAATACCAGAAGCAGCAAAATCCGATATCTACCAACTTCCAAAATCTTTCCGTCAATCATCTGAAATCATCCCGAGGTCCCCGGGACCTCAACCAAAAGCACCAACAACACATAATACCTCATTCAAACTTGTTCCAACCCTTAAATCACCTAAAACAACGTCAGAAACTCGATTAAATCAAGGATTTACGCCTAAGAACTTTAAATTTCATCAAAATACACCTTTGATAAAAAATCTAACCAAAACACGTCCGAATGACGTCAAATTTTGCACACACGTCCTAGATGACATGAAAAAGCTACTACAACTTCCAGAATTCTGATCCGATCCTCGGATCAAAAACTCTCTATCAGACCGGAAATTTTAAAAATTCAAACTTCGGCATTACAAGCCTAGATGAGCTACAGACTTCCAAAATACATTCCGAACACGCTCCCAACCCTGAAAACACGTAACAGAGCTAACAGAACCATCAGATTTCCATTTCGACATTTTCTTCACACTGTCCCGACTACGGACCACTTTTCAACACTTAAGCTCTCATTTAGGGACTGTGTCCCAAAACTCTCCGAAACCCAACACCGAATGCCCCGACAAACCAAGATAGCAGAAATGAACTTAGGGAAAGCAGTTAATAGGGATCAGAGCATTAATTCTTAAGACGTTCGGTCGGGTCATCACAAACTACTTCTTTGAAAAGGCTCTGGTGTGAGCATTGGCCGGGGTCCCTAAGGCCCTTGGGAACTTTGACATACCAAAAAGCCTATTTGGTGTATAATGGACTACATGTTGGACTCCAGATTTGATTGAAGGCCTGGCTTCCAGGTTTACTTTTGGGCCTGTCAAGGCTCCCTGTAATATAGTAATTTTCATTATGTGATTCATTTGTTTTGGTCTGTAATAATAATTCTTGTAAAAACAGATATGGGATTATTAGTAAAGCTAGGAGGGATTTTTATATATCTTTGTTAGGATCGTGTAGAAATCATGCCTATAGGATTGTTGCACTTATTTATATGCATTAGAAATAATGCCTATAGGCCTTATCTTCATATTTGTCCTGAATTTTCAGTTTACATCCTAAAAATCTTGTTATAGGACGTTTATCAATTGTGTATCAAAATTCATGTTCATCCATATTCTCAAGTTTCAATGTGCATTAGAAATCATGCCTATAGGATCTTTTTGTGAATTATCAACTCGTATAACATTCTGCTCACTTAGGTATCACGTCCATAGGAAATCATGATTGAACTCCACATGAATACTTAGATATCATGTCCATAGGAAACCATATTTAAAATTAGTATGACAACTTAGATGTCATGCCTATAGGGAACGTGTATAAAGTCAGTTTCTATGCCGTGAAATAACGCTTGTAATTAGTTTGAGCACCTAGAAAGCATGCCTATAGGGTCTAAAAAATAAAATTTGCTCGTTTAAATTAATCGTCGGTTTATAATTGTGTGATGATTAATGTTTTGATACCATATGATTATGCCCGATTATCATCTAGGCAAGCTTGTATGACAATTAAAATTGTGTTTGTTTGACTGCTTATATATGTGCCTAGCTTCAGTAAGTGTTGAAAATTAGTAGGCAAATTGATAAGTATTCACTGCCTAGCCTTAATAAAACTACTGCATATTCTGTGCTCATTTAGATATCCTTCGTATAGGACCCTCATCGTTTTAAAACTGCTTGTTCGAATAGCGTGCATTTAATTGTCTATTTGTGGATGCAAATGTGAGCCCTCTTAAGTGTTCTTTTATGTGATAGTCCTACTTGTTCTGTTTGTTGCTTAGTTTTCTACTTTTAAGCACCATACGTGAGTTTAGAACCACCTTAAATAGAGGTCCTAAAAACCTCCAGGGCTACAGGTAAGGGACGGGTAGTGCACGCATAGGATACGTATACAATGCATTGGAACGCTTAGGTAATAATTAAGGGGAGGGTAATCAGGTAGTAAAGGAAATAATGATCTGTGTTCTAATGCTATGTGTAGCACCCCACCTTGGGGACCCTTACCAAGTATTACACAGAAGTGATCCTATAGGACCCCATTTATTATCATTTTAAAATAATCTCTATGTGTTTAAATTGCTTTATGACTAATTCACTTGACTTGAGTTTGGCCGGGACCCACCGTTGTGGACCTCGAGGTGTTCCTAACACCTTTCCCTCAAGGTAATTTCGAGCCCTTACGCAATTTCTGGTGATGTAAACTAGTACACGAGTTATTTGTTCTACGCGCCCTAACACACCTTAATTCGTTAGGTGGCAACACTTAAAATCTCTTACCCAATTCTCAAAAGAAAAGGAGTTATCCCAAAATATCAAAACCCGGACTATGCGAGAAAAAAGGGGGCGTGACACTTGGAATCCAGCTTCAAGCTTTTTCTGATTGCTAATGATGCATACCTATATGGTTGCAACTTCAAAAACACCCAATCCCCTTCTTTAAATTCTCTATTAGTTCACTGTTTGTCAGCATATAGTTTCATCCTACTCTGAGCCTTTTCCAGATTCTCTTTCATTACTTTGGCAATGACTTGTCTCTCTTTCAGTGTTTCATCAATGGCAGCCACCCTAGTTTGTTCAATAAGATTAAAAGATAGCTAGGGAGGATCATACCCATACATTATCTTGATTGGAGTCATTTTCAAGGAGGAATGATAATTTCTATGATAATTCAACTAAGGACAACCACTTATTCCATTGATGCCATATCATATACATCAAATAGTTCTCAAGGCATCTATTCAATCTTTCTGCATGCCCATTAGTTTGGGGATGATAAGCAGAACTGTACAGTAATTGCACTTGTAAATTCTTGAAAAGCTCCTTCCAAAAGTTGCTAATAAATATCTTATCTCTATCAAAGACCATACTCTTAGGTAAATCATGCAACTTATATACTGCATCTAAGAACAATCTTGCTACTTGAGATGTTGTAAAGTAATGAGACACGGAAAGGAAGAGTGCATATTTGCTGTACCTGTATACCACTACCAGAATAGTATCTCGTCCTTCAGAGCTTGGTAACCCCTCTATGAAATCCATAGAAATGTGTTCCCAAGACTTCTCAGGTATAGGTAATGCCTGAAGGATTCCAGGATATGCCACTTGTTCATTTTTGTACCTTTGACTTGTTTTACACTCTTGCACAACCAACTTTACATCCTCAATCATCGAAGGCTAATAGAACACTTACTTTATCCTTTGATAGGTTGCCATCACTCGAGAATATCCTCCAAGGATAGAGTTATGTATAGTTCTAATCAGTTGTTGCCTTAAGTGCCCATGACTAGCAACCCAAACCTTTCCATGTTGCCTTAACAAATCTTGCTGTAATGTGAATCTCCAGTGGCATTTAGATTAGTGTTGATATTAGAACTAGCCTGATTTCCATGCTGCCTTACCTCTTGATCTCCTTCATAACTAGCTAGCACCAATTAAAATCATTTAGGTTGCAGTGCTGTTACCATCAGGCAATGTGGTTGACTATTATCTTGTTATTGTTCACACTTTTTGGATAAGGCATCAGCTACCATGCTCTCCTCTCCTTTCTTATAATGGATTTCATAACTTAAACCCATCAATTTGGTTAAGCCCTTATGCTGCAAGGAAGTTGTGATCTTTTGTTCCAGCAAAAACATTAAACTAAAGTGGTCAGTTTTGATTATGAAATGGTGTGGATGCAAGTAATACCACCATTTATCCACAGCTATCAACAGATCAATCAACTTTTTTTTTTATAAGTGGAGAATCCTTGATGTTTTTTGCTGAGTCACCCCAAATGGTATGACAGTAAACTGCCATAATCCATGATGGGTTCTGAAAGCAGTTTTATGCTCATCTCCATCTCTCATTCTCACTTGATGGTAGCTGGTTCTAAGAGTGAACACAATAGCCCCATGCAATTCAATCTGAAGTGTAATAGCAAAACTGAAAAATTAGCAATTAATAAATGCTAATATTGCAAATTCTTTAGGAATTAATACAAGTCATCCCATATATAACGAATTCTTGGAATTTGTGAAATCTAAATAAGGTAATGCCAACAGTCCATCTTATCCATCAGCACTAACTGATGATAGCCGTGAAACTACATAGGCTTATAACCAAAATAAGAAAAAATAGTTAATAACTCTTTTAGAATAGTCTGATCTAAAATGGAAAGACAACACTTGTCTAACTTATGACCAGGTATTTTGATATAGCATCATATGCTACACTTTCATACAAATAAATGATGGATTATGAGTTGGCCTAAATATCGGTTGGATTAGTTGAAATTTAACAGTTCTACCCTGCTAATACAAAAAGGGTCTATAATTTCTCAAAAATTTTAGTAAAAAAATAATTTTAGTCCAAAAGGAATAGGGGACTAGTACTTTTAAGGATATGGATTATATCCATCCTGAGAAAAAGCACCCGGTAAAATTTAAATATTTGGGATTATGTGGAGGGCTTTAATAAAGTCTTATTATATGAAAATGCTAACAAAAAGCATTCCTGGTTTATAAAACTATGTTAAAATATATATGAACCGCAAATTCCAAATTGGTTTTGTAATTGGTGGATATTATATGGTCCCTCTTTGGAAATATAACTGGAATAATTTAAAAATTTATATACACAGTAGGTAGACATATCTCCCAAAATTATTAGCTTACAAAAAAAAAGAAGATAACTTCTTTCAAGGAATGGAAACAATGTATTTTTTCATAGAATTCTTTATCCCTGGACAATGAAGTGGGATGTGGAAGTCAATTATACTAAGGAAGGATTCCCATGTTTGAATAGGATTTTTATACAAAATTCCGGATTAAGTAACTACAGAGATACCAATAAGGAAAATTACATGGCCAAGAAATACTGGATAATATCCAGCAAACAATGGCTGAATACACCATCCAAAAGGAAAATAATAATAAGATTTTAGAGGATTTAAATTATTTCAAAGAAATAGCCCGAAAACTTCAAATGAAGAAAGGAACTATGTCTAAATCTAAAATGTTAGCTTCTTATATGGAAGAAGTAAAAAGAATTTAATAAAGAATTTAGAAATAGAGATACCAGATGATATCTCAATGGCGTCAAAAGGCCATATAATGGAAACGGAGGAAGTTATAGTAGGAGAATCCTAGGAGGAAGAAGATAATAATGCAGTAGACCTTGCTAACTGTCACGATCCAAAATCCGTTAAAGGTCGTGATGGCGTATGACACAATTGTCAGGCAAGCCAACACCAAATAGTTGATTAAATTCTCATTTTAATATTTTTGAATACATAAATTTCCTTCAATTTAACTAGTAAAAGATGAACTTTACAGAATTAATAATAATATTTTCCACTTTCAGTACCGAAAATCCCATAATCATCTCAAAATCCGGTGGCACAAGTGCATGAGCATTTACTTGGAAATAAAATTAAATAAAATACAACATCTGTCTGGAACACAAATTTGGACAGAAAAGAAAATACAAGTACTCTGAAGGAGACTCTGCTGGCTGCGGATCATCTCATAAGATGCATCTCACCTAAGTCCCTGTATCAACCATGCCGCTGCGCCCACAAGGCCGCTAGATATACATGTGCATGTACAACAAGTGTAGTATGAATATGAAAATAACACGTACCTAGTAAGTATCCGGTGTAATCTCGAAGAAGTAGTGACGAGAGGTCGACTCCGACACTTACTATGACAAACAATAATATATCAATAATACGATAAATTATGGATCTTATAAGGCGACTTCAAACTCAATAACATGAAATAGGTAAATAATTCTTTTGTTAATCGGAGATTTCTAAATTTATTTTCATCTTTTAACAATTTATATCTCCGGCCAATGAGGCCACATCAATAATCAATAATTTTAACACAATCAATTAAGTCATGTGCAAATTATGCTGAAGTTGATGGCCCGATGCAAAATAATATTTAAACTGTGCACTGCAGGAGGGTCGAACAACGTGAACCATAGATGCATCTATTTAATCTGCCGAGACGTTCGGCTCGTTCCACAAAAGGTAAACACAATTAATCAGTCAATCAAGAATTTATCAAGGAGCAATTATCCAAGAAAATATAAATCCCCTTTTTACCGGTCGAGAAAACGAAGTTTAACCTTTTAGAAATTCATTTACCAAGTTCGGTAAGATTTAAGAAAATTAAATTAACAATTAGGTTACAAATATTGCAAGTATAGCATGCTTTTGGGTCCTAGACTACTCGGACTTAAGCGTAATAGTAGCTACACACGGTCTATCGTCACTTCGTGTATATGTTGTCCCCGCGAACTCGAATATATAATTGATTTCCAATTCCATGCCGAAATTCGTGGTTGAAATCGAAAAATACCAATTTCTAGGTTTTCCTTCAAGATCCCAAAATTTTCTACAATTTTTAATATTTAAATCCTTATATAAACCTTGTATTTAACTCAAAACTAGTATAAATTACTTACCTCTTGATGATGATAGAACCCCTCTCCAAACACTCTCAAAAATCGCCAAATACCAAGTGGGAAATGAGGGAAATGGGCTAAGTTTCGGAAAAAAAAACCCTTGGCTCTAGACGCAGATGTCGCATTTGCGACATCTGGCTCGCAAATGCGATTGTCGCAAATGTGAATCCAAGCTGTCCCTTCCATGGCCGCATTTGCGACCAGGATCTTCGCAAATACGAAGAGGATAGTCATCACAAAAGCGATAAATATTTCACAAATGCGATCTTTCCCTTAGCAGCCCTATGTTCGCAAATGCGATCACACCAGAACCAACAATCGAATTTCTTCACCAAGCACTCCGAAACTCATCCGAGCACTCGGGGCTCCAAACCAAATACCCAAACAATTTTAAAAACATAACAAAAACTTGTCCGAGGCCTTAAATCACATCAAAAAATGTCGAATTCATGAATCGCACCCCAATTCAAGCTTAATGAACTTTAGAACTTCAAACTTCTACATTTGATGACACAACCTAACAAACTATGTCCGATGGACCTGAAATTTCGCACATGAGTCACATTCGACATTACAGACCTGTTCCAACTTCCGAAACCAGAATCCAACTGCGATATGAAAAAGTTCACTTCCGGTCAAACTTCTCAAAAACCTTCAAATTTCTAACTTTCGCCGAATGACTCCAAAATGACCTAGGGACCCCCAAATCCACTTCAGGACACGCTCCCAATACTAGAATTACCAATACGGATCTATTCCAGTCTCAAAATCTGAAATGAACATCAATAACATTGAAATGCACCTCAACACAAATTTATGAGATTTCTTCCAAAATGCAAACTTTCAAAATAGGTACCGAAACGCTCTTGAGTCATCCAAAACTCGATACGGATATACGCAAAAGTCCAAAATCATCATACGAACCTGTTTGAACCTTCAAAATCCCAATACCGACGTTGTTTACTGAAAATTCAAGTCACGCCCCAAAACCGACGGACACGACCGGCGCTCAACCGGAGGACCCCAGTCAAGCGGACCTAGAATTTCCTTTCCTATCCCACGCATTACCCCGTAATTCGAATATACATTATTCTTTTGAAATAACAATTTGAGACTTAAGCATAAACTTACAACTTGAGTTCATTTCTACTTTTTGTTATTTTCAACATTTGATACCAAGTACGTGCAAAATACATACAAAATTTACCAACGTGGACCACGATTCCGAAACGTACAGTTACTACCCCAAAATACTTTTATACACCAC
>MU759098.1:12155-23719 GCA_026770625.1 Nicotiana glauca | reverse complement strand
AAAACTAACTACCACGACTCCTTCCGAGTTGGAAGAGGAGTAGCTTCCCAGTTATTAAGCTTGGCCTGAGACCCCCCGAACTGCACATCAATTTTACTCGGACCTTCGCCTGCTTCCACCATATTCACTTCATGGAACAGCCTTTCGAACCTTTCGATCATCTCCTTTTGGGGTTCTATCACCACAGAATTGGGCATTGCTGTTGCTGGGCGCCATTTAGTACAAGACCGTACAAAAGAATGGGAAAGGCGAGGAATAGGTTTTGGAAGGGTCCACACTCTCTTTTTCATCTTTTGGCTCTCCTTATGTCAGCAGCAGTGGGTTTGAAACCTAAACCGAAAGTGTCTATATTTCCAGGAAGAGACACTGGCTGTATGATCCCCTATAGTGAAGCTCCCAAACCCTTTCCGGGCAAAAATCCATTCCTTATCATCTCTGTTGCTACCATGACAGATGCGGTAGCTACCTTGGGCATATGAACACTCTCCCCTTCTGGTATTTTAGCAACTGGTACTGTGTCTAGGACTTGGTACACCCACGGGCCTTTATCATCTTCAACTTCCTCGAAGGGTGTAATAGCATTAAAAGAATTGTCCTCCCCATGGACCACAATCTCTTGTCGATCCTATTCAAATTTGACCATTTGATGAAAAGTAGATGGCACTGCCTTTGCAGCATGAATCTAGGGTCGTCCCAATAAAAGATTGTAGGAAACAGCAACATCAAGCACTTGGAACTCCATAGTGAATTCCACAGGTCCTTTTGTTAGCTCCAACACAATATCTCCCACTGTATCCTTCCCTCCGCCATCAAATCCCCGTGCACAGATATTATTCTTATGAATTCTTTCATTGTCAACCTTCAACTTGTCTAGAGTGGATAGAGGGCAAATGTTAGCACTAGACCCATTATCAATTAACACCCGAGTCACCACGGAATCTTCGCACTTTACTGTGAGGTAAAGGGCTCTATTATGTTCATTTCCTTCCAACGGCAACTCATCATCGAAGAATGTTACCCTGTTAACCTCAAAATTTTTATTTGCAATCTTCTCAAGTTGATTCACAGTGATCTTATCTGGCACATTTGCTTCATTTAGAATATTCATCAGCGCCCGGCGGTGTTCATCCGAATGGATCAATAGAGACAATAATGAGATTTGCACTGGGGTTTTCCTCAATTATTCCACGATTGAATAGTCCTGTGCTTTCATCTTTTTCAAAAACTCTTCAGCTTCTTCTTCTGTAACAGCCCTTTTTACTGGTGCTGGATTGTCTTTGACTGTTTTAACCTTTCTCAATTCTTCAGGGGAAAAACACTTCCCTGATCTAGTCAGCCCATGAGTTTTGCATACTTCTTTTTTAACTTCTTTTCCCTTGTACATCACAATTACCCCGTCATAATTCGACGGAACATCCTTTGCATTTACCACAGGCAACTGAGTCACCGGTTTAATGATGACTGGTTCTGTATGAACGCCCTTTACAACCAACACAGGCTTTACAACTGCTCCTGGTATTGTCACTTTAACAGGTTCTGGCTTCACTATCATCACTGGCTTATTGGCGATCTGTTCCACCGCGACCAATGCCTTCCCACCGATCAATTTCTCATTTGCTTTATTCTCACGTGCTTTAATCATCATCACAGTTTGCGACGACTTCTTGTATTCTCCCTTCTACACTAACTCAATCATGTGAGTCTCATGATGAGTCGGTAATGGATTATACGTGATATTGGGAGTTTCTGGAGCCTGTACTTCAATTCTCCTGGTATCAATAAGTTATTGAATGGCAGTTTTTAGATGCCAACATTTCTCTGTATCATGCCCTGGCGCTCCTGAGCAATATTCCCAATTGACTGAATGGTCCAGGTTCCTCGGGGGAGGGTTTGGTATTTTTGGTTCAATTGGGTTTAACATTCCAAGCTGCCTCAACCTGTGGAATAGGCTGGTATAAGATTCTCCTAGCGGAGTGGAAGTCTTTTTTTTTTTTGTAATCTATCATTCTTAGCAGCAGGGTCGGAAACCGGTTCCACCGGGATTTCTGTAGGTTCTGGGAGGTGGGTATGCATTTTGGGTATGATAGGTATTTTGGGGAGTGGGTGCACGCTAGGGTGCCTGAGGTTGAGGATAAGTTTGGGCGTGGTGAACTGACAAGTGGGGAACGGGGGGTGGATAACAGTGTTGTGGTGGGTCATATGGTGTATGTGAGTAGGTTTGGTCATGTGGACGGGGCTGGTGATAATATTGTAAAGGACCCCTGGACCATGCCCTCGACTCCACCACGGCAACTTCTTCCTTTTTCTTCTTTCCCAATACCTCTCCAGTGCCAATCTGGATGGCTTGGGTAGTTGCTTTTATTGCAGAGTAACTCATAATCTTAATGGATTTCAAACCTTCTTCTACCATGCTTCCCATTTTTACTACTTCATTAAAAGTTTTCCCCACCGCTGACACTAGATGACCGTAATAAGTAGGCTCTAAAGCCTGCAGAAAATAATCCACCATTTCTCTTTCTTTCATCGGAGGATCGACCCTTGCAGCCTGCTCCCTCCACCGAAATCCATATTCTCTAAAACTTTCTCCAGGTTGCTTCTCAATCTTGGTCAATGAGAGACGATCGGGGATAATTTCCAGATTATACTGAAAGTGGTTTGCAAATGCTTGGGCTAACTCATCCCAAGTGTACCATCGGGTATGATCTTTTCTCGTATACCACTCTAAAGACGATCCACTGAGACTTTGGCTGAAGTATGCCAACAATTCATATTTTCCTCCAGCACCCCTTATTTTGCTACAAAACCCCCTCAAATGGGCTACGGGGTCGCCATGTCCATCGTAAAGATCAAACTTTGGTAATTTGAAACCCGAAGGCAATTGGACTTCTGGAAACAAGCACACGTCATTATAAGCGACACTCACTTGTCCTCCTAGACCTTGCTTGTTTCGGACTGATTGTTCCAAGCTTTTTACTTTGCGTATCATCTCCTCCTGCTCGAGGTTCTTAGGAGGCTTTTCTTCTTCAGCTAATATATCAATAAGAGGAGTATAAGAGTATGGCTCATGAGGTTTGAAAGTAGGCTCAGGCGGATAATAGTGGTTTTCCTGAGTATGGAACAAGGGTTCACTTGAAGATTTGTGTAACATGGCGGGCGGAGGAGCCACGTACACAGGAGCAACTGGTGGTGGAGGACACGGAATTTGTTTTGGTGGTGGAGGTGGTGGTGTTTGAGAAGTGGTTGCATAGTATGGTTGCTAAGTAGGGTAGGATGGGGAAGAATTCACGGTGGGAGGATCTTGTGATTGAACTGGTGGCGGGACATAGGCAGGATTGGCAGGATAAACTAGTAGGGGATGTCCTTTTGCCTAGGCCTGGTACATTTCCTCCATCTGTTGTTTCAGCTAATACATTTCCTCTTTCATAGCATTGACATCCACTATTTCTTCCTCCCTAGTCGGGTCAACAACAGTTGCTTCGATCTCTTGGCTGACCATTTTTGACATGTCTTTGGAGCGGGTATTATATGGATGAGTTGTCAGAATTCCAGCTAACTAAACCACCTATCTGGACTCATCAACAACAACAGCGTTATTAGTGGTTAGGGCATTAACAAACAAATAACCACACATTTGGAGCAAGGATGCACCTAGGCAATTATCGGTTTCTAATATGCATTTGCTCGGCCGCGTGCATCATTTCGGCTTATTTATTCTCAATTATGACTTCTTTCTGTTATTCTTGCCTTTTCTTTGCTTTGCCATTTTCTTTTGTTGCAGCTTTTCCCTCTCTCTGTTTTCCTTTCTTTCTTTTTCTCTTCCGTCTCTTTTTTTTCATTCTTCTTTTCGCTTTTCATTCCTAGTGCATTTTTATATTTTTCATATGGTTATGGTCGGGTCCTATGAAAATTGCCTATATATCGCAACTGTGCCTGAATCAGATCAAGTAAAATTTTTCCAATTAATATAAAATTAAAAGCAAGAAAATAGAAACACAATTTTTTGGGAATTTTCAAATTTTCATTAATTACAACTAATTACATCACTACTAGGCTATTGTTTTCAAAAATACAAACTCAAGACTTGACTATTTTTTTTTTTAGGAGTACATCAAAGCTTCAAACCCTGGGGCCTACGGGGCATCATTCGGCATCGCCGCGGGCCTGCTCGCAAGACCCCTTTGTAATTGCTCCAAATCATTCATAATTTGTCGGACAAATATCATCACTGTTGCAGCAGAAGTGACATAACCCATCTTTTCACCATCCTGGCACCCTTTAACAACATAGCGTGCAATGCCCCGAATCCTTTCCCTAATTTGGCCCTTTTCCTGGAGAAGTCGGCTTATTTGTCGGGTTCGTGCTTCAAGTACTTGAGAATCTTGAAGGTGAAGATCTTGTATCAATTTTACTTCCTTTTGCATTTCAGCAATCATCTCATAACAACGATCCCTTTCAGCCTGAAAGTCTTTGTCTAACCAGGCTGCCTTTTCTTCCCGAGCATTTGCTTTTCTTCTCATGTTGGCAATGTTCACTTCATAGTCTCTTTTTATCTGTTGTACATACTGGGCTCTTTCCTTAGTTTTCTTGGCCCAGTATGCTCGGAGTCTCACCATGTTCCTCTCGGATTTTTCTAACTCTTCTTGGCAATCCGAGACTTGTTTTTTCAACCCCTTGATCAATCTTTCATCAGACACGCTTCTTTCTTGATTTCTAGCATCGATTTTCATTTGATGAATCTGTGCCTTAAGAGCTTCATTTTCCTGTCCCATTGGACTTGGGCTCCATCAGTAAACTGTTTTACATGGGTTCTCTTAGCGGGTCTCCCAGGAATCTGCAACCTTTTTCCAAACAAGATGAAATACTTGGGGTCCACTTCACCCTTTGTTCGGTCTTGTACCATAGTGTCAGGTTGCAGAAACCGACTTTCATTCCATATCTTTTTAATTCTTGCTTCCGAGAAAGTATCTTTAGGACCCAACTCAATAATTTGTTCGCTCAAATCCTCATCGTTATGCACTGTTTGGAACCTCCCGAATTGTCGCCGGACCCTGTAAGGTGCGTAAGGTTGTATGCTTCGAATACCCATTAGAAGAATATAGGGTACCTCTGCTGAAGTGTAGACAGCTTCAGTATCGGGAAGCCACCCATAAGCCCACTCAATATTATCTGCGGTCACTGATCTCAAGCATGATGACCAAGCTTCAACACCCTCAGGAAAGTTAATGCCTGTGACGTGGGTTTCAAATTCACTAATGCAACTAAGCCCAGTTAAACCGAAATTCATATACCCTGTACGGTGGCATATATGCTCTTGGATCCACATTTGTAGTAAGAGATTACATCCCTGAAAGAATTTCTCGCCCTCTCGGCATTTGGTTAAAGCTCTATACATCTCTGCTACGATCACAGGAACTACCGTGGTAGTAGGTTTCTTTGTAGCCACATCCAACATCCCTACTATCCCGAGGTCTATGTGAGCGTCTTTCCTTGGGCAAATCACAATTCCTATAAAAGCCACCATAAATGCTAACCCTCGCCGAGCCTCTCATTTGTCTTTATTTCCAGCGTGTGTCAGGCCGGTGTTAGGTTCTTCAAAACCCCTTGGGTTGCCATACCGATGATAAAGAAAGTGCAAAGTGCAACATCCATCCACTAGACACGGGTCTTGGACATCCCGACTAATGTTAAGCAAATCTAAAAATCTGTGGAGTGTGACCGGTCTCGGTGATAAGGGATATCTACTTCGCATGTTCCCATTAAGGCCCGCATACCCTGCCATTTCTTCTAATGTCAGTGTGAGTTCAAAATCGGAGAATCTGAAGACATTTCGTGTTGGATCCCAGAACGGTATCAATGCTTCAACAATATCCTTTGTCGGCTTTATGTTCATAAGTCCCACAAGGCCACCCAGAATCTTTACCACTGATTCTTTACTTCCATCTCCTAAGTCGTCCCACCACATATGGAGCTTAAGGGGTATCTCGCTCAGGACTAAGAAGGTTCCGATGTCATTTGAATTCATCCTGCACATTTTATTTAAAGGATTTTTAATGATTAAGGGGAAAAAGTGGCTATTTTTGCAAAAATTTTGTTTAAGAAGCTACACACTCAATGATTAAAAATACATCAAAAGTTCACATCTTGGGGCCCGTGGGGCATCACTCAGCTTCGCCACAGGCCTGCGCAAGACTGAGAAAGTTTTAATGACAATTGCGACTATTTTAGCAAAAACGGGCCATGTAATGGCTTATTTAACAAGGTGGCTATTTTTTTAAAAAAATTCATCTAGATAACAAAACTTGATTTTGTGGATACGGCCTTTCAGCACTTCCGAAAGGGAGATTTTAAGGCTGTGTCCGCAAACTGTTTAAAAATAACTCAAGGCGGCTGTTCTTGCAAAAACGGCCTTCCGGCGTCTTTTGAGGGACATTCGGCTTATTTTTAAACAAGAATGGCCTCACCTGACTTATTTATAACAAAAATAAAATTTGACATTTTTTGGCTATTTTTGCAAAAGGGATGGTTGGACCGGATGAGGGTTGCCTACGTATCTCACAACCGGTGAGAATCAAACCAGTGTAGTTCAGGCCAATTGGCCAAAATCAAAACTATTTTTGACCAACAATTTTCTTTCTATTTTTTCAAATATTTTTCTTTTTCTATTTTTGCATTTTTTAAAAATCCGGCAGCATTTCTGTATTATTGGGTGTTCACAATAAATGGTTATCCTCCCTTAGTTCTAACATTGCTATTTTTTACTCACAATAAATGGTTATCCTCCCTTAGTTCTAACATTGCTATTTTTTACAATTTTTCACCCGTGGTATACAAGCCGGTCAACATGCGGAGCCGAGCAAATAAATGCAAGTAGCATGTAATATGCATCAGGATGGTCATTTCAATTCGGGTCACCTGTCTTAGACGGACCCAACCCCTATGTTGAGTCCCCTAAGTCAAAATGCACGTCATGCAAATAAGCGTCCTACTAGGGATCCGGCATGAGTTTATTATTCTTCTAGGTTTAAACCCTAGGTTTATTGGTCTAGACCTGGCTTACCCGAGCGGACAACTCGGGCCGAGGGGGAGGCAGCGTACCGGGGATACAGAAGCTCCGCCGGCTTTGTAACTTATCCAAACCTCGTTCTAAATTGGAAAAAGACTCTAACAGAAGAGAAGCTACACGAAGTGCACCCTTCTCCATGATGTAGAAGACTCAGAAAGAGCGAGGGATTTGCGACAGTTTAGATACAATTCAACAAATATTAAAGCGGTAAAACATTTAGCACATAAGGCATGGAACATGTAGCAAAATCAAAAAAAAGCCAAATACAACAATTTATCTGAGCTCGAATTCTTGAACTCTGAATCGAAATTCTGGGTTCTTGTCCCCAGCAGAGTCGTTAGAGCTGTCACACCTCCTTTTTTCGAGCTTTACTACACCCCGTGAAGGATATAATAAAAAAGGAGTTTTTCCAATTAAAGGACAATCGAAACGGGATTCGTTTTATTTAAGATTCAGAGTCGCCACTTGGGAAATTTATGGTGTCCCAAGTCATCGATTTGAATCCCGAATCGAGGAAAGGGTTTGACTCTGTTTAACAGTCACCAACTAGAAATCCGAGTAAGGAATTCTGTTAACCCGGGAGAAGGTGTTAGGCATTCCCGAGTTCCGTGGTTCTAGCACGGTCACTCAACTGCTATATTTGGCTAAAATTTTGATTTTTATACATGTTATCCTATTTGTGCAATTTGAGAATTAATTACCGCTTTAGTTATTTTATTTAAGAAAGTGAACATCGTTTAAGAATGTATTTTCGGATCACGTCACACGAAATGCACCCGAATCCTCGACACATTCTTATTCAACGTTTTCGGATTTGGATTTGGGTCGCATGAAATGCACACCCGTATTAGGAAGGTAAGATTATTAAAAATTGCGCTTAAAGTGACTAACGTGTTGTTATCTTTTGGGAAGGCCGTGAAATTCGCTAAACGACCTATCCCGAATACTAAGTATTTTTAATAAGTAATTAATGAGGGCCCCGCAATTTATATTTTTTTGTTTGGCGACGCTCGTCTCATTTTTATTTATTAAAAGGCCAAACAAAAGTAACTAGATTTTCTATTTTTTTTTTGTCTCTAAGGGTCAATTAACTCACGAATATAAATTCGAGCCGCGAATTCAAACAAAAGGGAAGATCCTTTTAGCTTGAACCCGCTACCTAATTCAAAATTCAATTTCATATTTATGAGTTAATTTCCATATTCCTATTTAATCAATTGTTTTATGAAAGCAAATGGTCTTCCAACAATAATTTGGGCCTAAGAAAGTTTGGCCCATAGCTGGAATGTGATTAGTCCTGCCTTGTGGAAGGCTGGACCTGCGTGGGTTATATGATTCATTTTTGGGCCTTCTGTTACTGGACCGAGTTTGTCTTGCATAGGAGCCCAAATCTCTTCTGTTAAGCCCGGACTTCTCTTTTACACTGAACTTTAATATTTACACACAGCTTTACACTATTCAGATTTCACAAAACATACGTAAGTCATGCATTCACTTTGATAAAGCAATTGAACTTTCTGATTTTTCGACTTTAATTCGAATCATTTCATTTATGAGCTACTGGAACGCTACTAAGGCAAGAGGAAACAATAATTAAGAATATTGAACTAATGATCAAGTGATTCAGGATCTAATATCAAATTAACTGTTACTACATGAGAATTCAAAGCTCGGAATGACTTTCAACTTAAATTACCTCCTGATTTTATTAATCTAATTCAAAAGAACAAATTTAAACTATTTAAAATTGAAGTGTAATTTCAAATCACATTATATTATTTGAGAACTCTATGCTAATCATATAACCTAAATCAGCTATAACTATTTCAAATCACCCTCAATATTCTTGCAATTAACAAACATTAGATCCTTATATGAATTATTAGATGTTGACAACATAATATCCAAATCAGACTAAGGCAGTCATGAGCAATGTCAAATATCCCAGTAATAGTCCAACAGTCCTATTATACAGCCCGTACACATTGCCTATGTAGTTCTAAATAAGCTAATCAAGCAACTATACATAAGAAAAAACTGTAAAACTAACATAACAGGAGCATTTTCCTATAAATCCGATGAATTTCTTCATTTCAATTTCCAATTCACAATTACATTGAAGAGATCTCAGAAATATGTACCTGAAATTAATGTGAGATGGAGGAAAAGAGAAGGATCAATAGCAGAAGTAAGCAACAGCAACAAGCAGAGATCAGAATATAACCCAGGGAGAAATGAACTCAATCAAAACACAGCAAATCTACTCAAAATCAATCCAGGAAATCATAGATCACTCTCAATAGTGCAAATCACTTAGGTACAGCTTGATTGAACCTCAAAATGACTCAACATGCTTCAGTACTCGAGTATAAAATAGAGAAAACAGAAAGATTTTAACTAATTCTGATCTTATATTATCAATGGAACAGTATTTTTGTGGTTTTTTAATAAGTTTCCTGTTTTTTTTTGGATTTCTCGAAGATTCAAGTTTCAAAATAAGATCTGAATTTGAAAGGAATTTTTTGGGAGGGAAATTTGGAGGTTCTCCAAACTTCTGAAACAAGTAAGGGACTGCCCCTTTCATAGATGTAATTGGAGGGAATTTCATATTTTACTTTTTATACATTAGTCCCTATTTATTTCTATTTTTACCCCTATTTCCGACTTGTCTCACAAGTAAGTGCACCTATTCAGCCAAAATCTACACTAGAGTCTATTCTAGAAGGTTCTATACCCCTTACAATTCCTATACTACCCCTACCTCACTTCCAAAATTACCAAATCACATTAAAATACCCTTTCCCATTACCCAAACTACCCTTTAATTAGGCTGTAATTACAATTAGCCTATTTTATATACCCAAAATGCCCCCACCTTCCCCTCAGAATTACTGACCTTGTCTATCCCAATCAGCTATATCCAAACAAGCTAAATGCCTCTATAATTCAATACTACTAAATTATCGATTAATCAATCGACACAATTAACATGAAATCAATTATTGAAATCATACTACCACTGAACAAACTATAAAACCAAAAATTCAATTAATTGCTAATTAATCCTAAATTAACACCTAACGAGTTAACTGACTAAAAGTGATTAAGACAAACAAATTAAATGACAGAATGACAATTAAACTAAGAATCATGCTTTACTAATTAATCCAATGAACAGAATTTCCAATAAGCAAACATCAGAAAACAAAATAATAGAAGAAAAATGAAATTAGAAGATGGAAAAAACCAATTACTACCACAGGAACTCCGGCCAGCCATGATTGCTTGAATCCTCCAGGATTCTTGACACGTAACATCCCTAATCGTGTGTTTTCAAAAGAAAACACATGATTAGGGATGCCACGGTCCAAAATCTTGAAGATTAGAAATTAGGGTTCTTGGTCAGAAATTTTAAAATGAATATTTGAGGAATTTCGGGCAGATTCGAAGCAAATGGGTATGGTGGTTGGGTAGAGGAGGCTTAGGCGATACTGGGGTGTTATTTTGGGATTATTTGGCATACTTTGGGTCTTGGCCGGAAAACTTAAAATTAAGATTCGAAGTTTTTCGGCGAGATTCGAAGAAAACTAATGGCAAGGTTGGAAAGAGGGTAACGAGGAGAGCTGGGGGTGTTATTTTGACGGCCATTGGAGTAGGTATTGTTCGCAGGCGGTAGGGTTCCGGCGAAAGAAATGATGTGGTTCGAGGGGCTAGGCTAAGATTCGAGGGAAGATGACACCATATTTGTGATGAGCGAGAAGAGGGGGTTTGGTGGTGTATTTTTGGGAGTGACTGGGGTTATCTATGGAGTCGCCGCCAGCTTGAGACAATGGTGAAGGCAAAGGCGGCGGGTTAGGGTCTCTAGGGTTTGGGGTGAATGGGGAAGACGAGTGGGATAGGAGGGGGAAAAATATTTTAGACAGATATAGGCTAATTGATCCAGGCTTCCAGGCTGTTGGATCAAATAATCTCTACAGCTAGGATTAAATTCCCCTGAAACGACGACGTTTGGTTGCTTACTTAAGCGGACCGGGTTGGGGTTGTTTTGGGCCTGGGCTGGATCCGTGTGTTTGGGCTCAACATAACAACCCAATTTCTTTTACTCAATTTACTTTATTTCTTTTGCTTTTATATTTGTTTCCATTTTTGTATTTTTGTATTTTTGTTTTGTATTTTTTCTGATTTTATAAAAATGTAAAAAAAATTAAGACAAAAATCTAATTACACCATTTAACTCCTAAAATTATTTAAAAATTATATTTAAAGATATTTAATAATTAAAAGTGCAAAGAAACTATTTTTATGATTTTCTTTAATATTTATTCTAAAACAAATTAATACCAAATTAATACTAAAAATGTGAAATTAAATTCCTAATGCAAATGCATATTTTTTGTATTTTTCAATATGAACTATTATGCAACCAAGTATGAGAAAATGACACAAAGTTCACAAAAATTATAAAATAATAAAGAAATCAATTATTTGAAACTTTTGGAAT
>MDKF010396706.1:0-34517 GCA_026770625.1 Nicotiana glauca | reverse complement strand
TACATTTAAATTCTGCATTTATTATTATTATTATCTTATTCTTACCTCAAGTCGACTAATTGTTGATCTAGTCAATTAATGATAAAATTTTTTAAAAAAAATAAATAATTCACTCCCCTCTTGTACTTTTATTTTGAATCCAACCTAATTCGCATATATGCCATTTACTTATAATATTTTAACTTTTGTTTCTTCTTTCGTAATTTCCAGGTTCTTTTAACTTAAAAAGTATTGGTCTCTTCATTCCAATTAGCAGTGGCCACTGCTTAAGCAAATTGAAATTTGTAGGATATTTTACGTTGTGTGAAGGGTGTGTAATTTAAACATTTGAGAGAATGATAAAAGATAGTTAAACAAATACCGTTATAAGGCGATTAAATATCTTTGTAAAGAGTTGTGCAAAAACTTTAAATATGAATCAAAGAGAGTATATACGTGACCAAATTTGTTTTGGGCACCACCCATTAAGGAAATACTAAATTCTAGACAAAATTAGTTACTCTGATTAAATTATCCTTAATTAAATGTTGCAGCATAGTTATAGTAGTACTTATTTCTCTTCTCAAATATGAGGAGTAAATGACTTTTTACGCGATACATACATAAGGATAATTTTGGAAAAATAATTTAAAATCTTTCTTGATAAATAAATGGATACTTATTTTAGATCAGAATAAAAAAATAAATTATTCACTTATTGTGGGTGGGAGGGAGTAATATTTGTTAACACCATATAGAGATCTTTATGAAAGCTGATCAAATAGAAGAAGCATGTGGCTGCTCATTACAAAAGTTGCATTTAATTACCAATATTAACTGAAAAGACGGAGTAATAAAAACAAACAGCAAAACAGACAAACAAAAAGTCACGGATTAAAACGTTTCCGCCATGAAAAGAAGCAGCTATTAATTGGAAGTTGTGCAGACACAAGCTGTTACTAAAACATAAAAACGAGTAAAAACACTTGGGCAGAAGAAAAATTTTTCCAAAGGAATTCAAAAAATATAAAAAAAGTAAATGTGCGAACAAACTAAAACGATTCAACATCTAATATGCGTGCATGAAACAAAGTGACTTAATATACACACCATAATTTTCAGGCGACCCTTCTACCCACCTAACTCCTCCCTTATTATACAATGTAAGGACGAAAAAGAAAAAAAGAAATTATGAAACATCAATTGAAGAAGAGTAGGTACCTGGGTAAATTGCACTCATTGGGCTGCCATCTATATTTGAGATAATCTTTATCTGGCCTTCCATTTTTCAAACAATCAAACTGTTTTTCAATGAACGGACACACTGATGAATCGTAAAGAGGATAAGAATCATCATAAACCCAACTCCCTTCAAATAAATCACAGCCGTTGGTTCCCAACTGGTTTACATTATTGATCAACTTCCCATGTACACGGCTCAACATGGAAACAAGAACCAATAGAGAAAAAACCATGAGAAAAGACAATAAAGAAGACATGGTTTAATTTTTCTTTCTTTTTGCTAATCTTTTTTCCCACAAATGTGTGAAGAAATGCACATAATAATAATGGGGAAGGAAGCAATATAAAGGAAGGTAGCCAGAGAGTAAAAACGAAACGCTGAGAATATATATGAGAAAGAAATTTAAGTATGAAAAAGAAAGGTCACGTGTTAGTTAGAAATAATATTATTGGTCCTAACACCTATTTTAGCAAATAGACTAGTAGATTTCTTGATGTAGAAAAGGTTAGTAGTTTTAATTTGTTTGCCTACCGATAAAGAATATGAACAAGAAAAGATAATGAGTAATATTATTGAATAATAAATGAAATAAAAGGAAAAGAGAACGGAGAGAATTTAAAACTAATATTAGACCTTAGTGTAATCAGGTTACAAATTATCTCAACGTACGAAAAGTTCATGGTATATGATGGTCTACAAACTTTTAGTATTACCTATTAGAAGAAGCTCTATGGTTTGTTAGTATTAATTGCTTAACAAATATCTTGATTTATAACTGATTTATGAAATCTTCAGTAGTTAAAACGTGATTCTAATGTCTTCATTATTTGATTTAGCCTGATTTTTTATTTAGAAAAATAATAAAGAGCAATGCCGTTGATCATTTCAATTTATAGAGAAATGACATATGAAAAAGTGCGATCTTCTTTCTTATGGAGTAGTAATTGTTATTTTTGGAAAAGTTCTAGCAATTCTTTCAAATGGCAAAGTATTTTTACGTTTTTTGTTTAAGCACTTCAATTCAGTTGTAAAGCCTTTTTTTTTTGTCTAATTAACCTCAAATGGAAATTTTATTACTTTAGGTAACAGGGAATACAATTCGCATATGGTGTCTAAATTTTTGTCCCAAAAGCAATTCCAAACATATGAGAGAAGTTTTTTTCCCGTTAATCTTTCTACTAAACGAAATTAGTTTAAAAATTTACAAACATTTTACAAAATACATTTGCATGTTAAAGCAGTGTCTATATAAGTTGGATTTAGTACATGTTTTGACATCAAAATGATTTTTGGAAGAAATGTATGTTTTGGTTTTTAAGTTTTTAAATGAAAATCTTTAAAAAAAAAATAAAAAACAATTGGCTTTTCAGCCATTGGTCAAAGTCACATGCGTTGTTTAGCTTCACATCGGTAACCGCAACCTGTCACAATCACCTCGTTGGCTAAGAATTTTCTGTCCCAGCCTCTGCAACTATGCTTTTGTTCAGAACCCAATCATAGGCTGATAGGCCCATCAGTTTGGGCCTAGTTCGAAAAATCGAGGGCCATTTGCACATATATACCCACTTTTGGGGCTCCGTGGAAGTTATACTTGTATTGCATAAAAATTAACAAAATTTATTACTCTCTCCGTTTCATATTATTTGAGATAATTTGACTTGGTATGGAGTTTAAAAAAAAAGAAGAAAATTTTTGAAACTTGTGATCTTAAAAAATTAAGGGGTAAAAGGTTTGTGAGGCCATGCTAGTTGTGTGGCTATAAAAGCTTCTCATTAAGGGCAAAAATAGTAAAATAAAGAGTTTAAAGTTGAACTATTTTCAAATTTAGAAATGTGTCATTTATTTCGGAACAGACTAAAAAGGAAAGTATCTCATTTAATATGAAACGGATGGAGTATTTTGAAGGGACTTTTTTTATTCATGTCACTCTTTGAAACTTTATTACACTTAATGTCCATGTTTAGTTAATTATTTTGCATAAACAAGTTTTGTTTACAAAATATATACAATCCTCCTAAAAAAGTCTCCAAATCCATTATTTGTGTCTTCAATCAAGGGATTTAGTTACACCCTTGTATTGTGGAAAATTATATTCATATATATGGTGACGTGTCATGACACGTGGAATGGTCAATGAGCTATACTAAGCTACGATTCAAGAATTACAAAACAGGCAAGGGTAAGGAAAAAAGGAAGAGGCACGAGACGAGAGGATCAACGCCTGTTCCTGTTTAAGCATATTTACATACGAGCAATGAGAAGAATGAACCTGACTAAAGAAAAGGGTGCAAATACGGCATGTAAAGGGTATTAAATGCTGAAGCCGTTAAAGAATATATGCCTTCAATGTAATAATTATGTAACGTAGCATTTAATATCATTAATTACTCATAAAAGCCTCATTATGACTTAGGCATAACGTGTATTTCCAAAGGGACCTATAAAAGGAGAGATATGTAATCAAATGAGGGACAAATGACTATTGAAATCTACTTTGATTTACTTGCTTTCTGAGAATATCATTTTCAAGTTCCTTTCTTTACATACTTTTTCGATTATCAGTAACCCAATTCTTCTAATTTCTAGCTTTGGCTAAAAATCTATTTTTTGGTTAAATAAATTGGTTCCGTTACCGGGAATCTGATAATAAATTATATCTCAACTTGATTTTCTTGTTGCATCAATCATGTCGAACAACCATGACAACATTTAAGGAAACCCAGAAATTCAAACAAACCAGCAACTTTAGGGAGATCCACAGAACAACAACGTACCGATTCATTCTCCATGAGGCTCTCCACGGCGGTCTCATGAAGGCACTCCTGATGGATCTCACACAGATGGACAGGCTCAATTCGAAAATGTTGAAACCATGGATGAGGCCTTGCAAAAACTTATTGCCTCACAAGTCAACAAAGTTCTTCAGGCTTTTGTTAGCCAATTACCTGCTGCTCCAACCACACTTACAAACAACAATACTTTGGAGAATCCTCGTTCAGGACTAGTTAATTTAGGCAGTGGTGGGAAGCCCTAGTGAAACACAGGAGGGAGATACAGGTAATCCAATTAATTCTGATTTACAAAGTCTTGTACTAACCTTGCAGAAACAGCTTAAGGAGCAAAATGAACGCATAAAACAAATACCCGGAGTACCACATGTGATCAAGGGAGTAGATATAGATAAATATTCTCAACAGCATGGAAGCCAAATGTCGCTCCTCTCCAAATTCCAAAGAAGTTCAAGATGCCTGATATTCCAAAGTATGATGGTACAACAGACCCACGAGATCACGTTACTGCATTTACAACAGGTGTCAAAGGCAATGATTTGACTAAGCAAGAGATGGAATCAGTCTTGTTCAAAAAAATTGGTGAAACGCTCACTAAAGGGACCTTAACATGGTATTCTCTTTTACATGAAAATTCTATAAATTCGTTTACTGAGCTTGCAGATCTATTTATTAAAGCACACTCGGGAGCTCAAAAAGTGGAAAAGAGAATGGAAGACATCTTCAAAATCAATCAAGGAGATTCAGAGTTGGTTAGAGAGTTCGTAGATAGATTTCAACGGGAAAGAATGACGATGCCACGAGTACCTGACAATTGGGCGGCCATAGCTTTCGCCAGCAATTTGAATGAGAAGAGTTCAGAAGCCACGAGGCGATGCAAAGAAAGCCTTCGTGAATTCCCAGCAACAACGTGGAATGATGTCTACAATAGATACAGTACAAAGATGAGGATTGAAGAGGATATCATTTTACGACATAAAACAGAAGAAAAAGTAAGTTCAAGACATGTAGAAAATGAAAAACAATATGGTAAAAATAGGTACGAGCCTTACATAGGACCTGCAGGAAAGGACTCACAGTCAAGGCAAGATAATCAAAGGTACGATCACAAATCTAGAAGCAGGGAATCAGGCGCCTCATCAAGGTTCGAAAATGATCGGAACTCATGTGGACCACGAGACAATGAGGGAAGTTTAAAAGCAAGGTTTGGTGGTTATAATTTTAACATAAGCACCTCTGAGCTCGTAGCTGTTTTAAGAAGCATGGGAGATAAGGTACGATGGCCCAATGAGATGAGATCAAATCCAAACAGACGAAACCCTGATCATTGGTGCAAATTTCACAACGACCACGGGCATAAAACCGCAGATTGCAGATTTTTGCAAGGCGAGGTTGATCATTTGTTAAAGCAAGGGTATCTCACTAAGCTATTTAGTGAAAAAGGTAAACAAGCATATATGAAGAACTGACAGGAGCCTCCGAAACTGCCCTCGCCCAAAGAACCGTCAATGTTATAAGTGGGGGTGAGGATATCAATGGCGTTTCATATACCGCAACTAATAAAACTTCCAAGATATCAATCACTCATGGGAAGCAGTTGCGACATGTACTGGAAGAAGAGAATATTACATTCAACAATGCAGATGCTGAGGGTCTCTTAACTCCACATAACGATGCACTGGTAATATCTTTACTTGTATATGACACTAACGTGAAACGAGTTTTGATTGATCCAGGCAGTTTTGTGAATATTATTTTGATACGAATATTGCGCGAGATGCAAGCTGAGGATAAATTAATCCCCAAAGCGCATACTTTGTCGGGATTTGACAACTCTAGTGTTGTAACAAAAGGAGAAGCAATCCTTACTATATTCAAATAAGGCGTTGTGAAAGATACCAAATTTCAAGTCGTAGATATGGAAATGGCTTATAACATGATTCTTGGGAGGCCATGGATCCATGACATGGATGATGTTCCATCAACATTACATCAAGTTATTAAATTTCCATCACCTTGGGGGATATGTCAAATCAGAGGCGATCAACAAACTTCTAGAAGCATCAATTCTGTTGCAGATTCAACTGATAAGGGTGAAGATAAATAGCAATTACATAATTCAGGTGGAAGAGACATGATATCAGCCTCAACTGAACAAGAGCCAATAGATGTGGATTCAAGACCTGATACCATTCAAGAACTAGAGGAGAACGATAACATCAAAAAAACCATAGAAGAATTAGAGGCTGTGGTTTTAGTTATACACTGGCTCGAGAGGAAAGTGTATATATGAGCCAATCTCAGCCCGGAGGTAAAGCGTAAGTTAATTAAATTTTTAAAAGCTAATGCAGATTGTTTTGCTTAGTCCTATTCTGACATGATAGGGATGCCACCGGAGGTCATGACTCATAAACTAAATGAAGATCCATCATACCCTCCAATCAAGCAAAAGAAAAGAAAGCAAGGAACTTTCAAGAATAAGGTGATTCAAGAAGAAGTTCAAAAATTGCTGAAAATTGGTTCAATTCGTGAGGTAAAATATCCTGACTGGTTAGCTAACACTGTTGTGGTTCCTAAGAAGAACGGTAAGTGGAGAGTCTGTGTATATTACACAGACCTTAATAAAGCCTATCCAAAAGATTTTTTCCCTTTACCACACATAGATCAATTAATTGATGCTACTGTAGGGCATGAGATATTAAGTTTTTTAGATGCATATTTAGGTTATAATCAAATCAAGATGGATCCAGGAGATGAGGAAAAAACTTCTTTCATAACAGATAGAGGGACTTACTGTTATAAGGTAATGCCATTTGGTCTTAAGAATGCAAGTGCAACGTATCAAAGGTTAGTTACCCAAATGTTTCAAGAACATTTAGGTAAAACCATGGAGGTATATATAGATGATATGCTAGTTAAGACTCAACATTCAGAAGATCATATATCCCACCTGTCTGACACGTTTAAAATTTTACGAAAGTATAATATGAAGTTGAATCCAGAAAAATGTGCATTTGGTGTGGCATCAGGTAAGTTTTTAGGTTTTCTTGTTTCTAACCATGTTATTGAAGTAAATCCTGTACAGATTAAGCCCATTGAAGAAATTCCTGATATACTTTCAAATAAGAAAGAAGTTCAAAGACTGACATGGAGAATCGCAGCTTTGGGGAGGTTCATTTCCAAATCATTGAAAAAGTGTTTCAAGTTTTTCTCAGCCTTTAAAAAGCAGGATCATTTTGAGTGGGATGAGGAATGTCAACAGGAACTTAGAGATTTGAAGACTTACCTATAAAATCCACCTTTGCTAGCAAAACCAAAGGTTGGGGAGAGACTTTTCATCTACCTTGCTGTTTCAGAAGTTGCGGCAAGCGCGATTTTGGTTCGTGAAGAACATGGTAAAAAATCTCCTATCTACTACGTTAGTAAATCTTTATTAGATGCAGAGACACGGTATCCACAATTGGAAAAACTAGCACTTGCTTTAGTCATGGCATCTAGAAAGTTAAGACCATATTTTCAATGTCATCCCATTGTTGTGGTAACTGCATACCCTTTACGTAGTATATTGCATAAGTATGAATTGTCAGGAAGGTTAGCCAAATGGGCCATAGAACTGAGTGACTATGAGATCACGTACCTACCTAGAACAACAATAAAGTCCCAGATATTAGCTGATTTCGTGCCTGATTTCAGCCAAGGGATGCAATTAGAAGCTGAAAAAGAAGTTCAGGTACTTAATGGGGCTAATCCAGGAACATGGACCTTATTCACTGATGGTTCATCTAACATAAAAGGTGCAGGATTAGGAATCATTTTAGTACCACCTACGGGTGAAACTATTAGGCAGGCTATTAAATGTCACTCCATAACTAATAATGAAATGGAGTATGAAGCTGTGATTGCAGGTCTAGAATTGGCACGAGAACTTGGTATAAGTCAAGTGGTGATCAAAAGTGATTCTCAACTTGTGGTTAATCAAATGCTGGGGACTTACACAGTTAGGGAAACAAGGATGCAACAATACTTGGAAAAGGTACAGGAACTAATAAAGCAATTGCAAACTTGGAAGGTCATCCAAATACCAAGGGATGCAAATGTTGAAGCAGATGCCTTAGCCAATCTTGTATCCGTAGCAGATGTGGAAAATGATGCAAATAACTTGGTTATACATTTATTTTATTCAGTTCTCGAACCTGATAAGAACGAGGTAAATTTTAATAATTTAACTTGGGATTGGAGAAACGAAATTGTTACTTTTTTTTATAGTATGGTACCATCCCTGATGACAAGAAAAAAACATACGTGCTTCGGAAAAAAAGCTGCTCGTTACTGTTTAAAACAAGGGAACCTTTACCGTAAAATGTTTGCTGGTCCCTTAGCAAGATGCCTCGAACCTTCTCAAATGAAGTCTTTGATGAGGGAAATACATGAGGAGTATTGCGGGAATCACGCAGGAGGAAGATCACTGGTGAGAACCTTGATTAGAGCACGGTACTATTGGCATAAAATGGAAGAAGAAGTGGCAAATTTCGTGGCTAAATGCGACAAATGCCAGAAGTATGGTAACAATATGCACAGGCCATCAGAATTATTACATCTAGTCATTGCGTTGTGGCCGTTTATGAAATAGGGAATGGATATAGTAGGACCATTACCTCAAGCAAAAGGACAGGTAAAATTTCTTCTCGTACTTACTGATTATTTCACTAAATGAGTGGAGGCAGGAGTATTTAAACAGGTGTGAGAAAAGGAGGTTAAAGATTTTATTTGGCGAAATATCATCTGCCGATTTGGTGTACCAAAGGAAATCGTATGTGACAATGGCCCTCAATTTATCGGGGCTCAAGTCACAGAGTTTCTTGAGAGTTGGCAAATCAAAAGGATTACATCTACACCCTATCATCCAGTGGGTAATGGGCAAGCAGAATCAACGAACAAAGTTCTAATCAACAATTTAAAGAAACGATTAGAGGAGTCAAAGTGTAATTGGATTGAAGTGTTACCCGGAGTTTTATGGGCATATCGCACAACAACAAAAATAAGCACAGGTGAAACACCATTCTCTTTGGTTTATGGAGCTGAAGCACTAATCCCGGTTGAAATAGGAGAACCAAGTACAAGATTCTCACAAGCAGTACAAGAGTTTAATGATGAAGAGATGCAGATCAATTTGGACTTATTGGAAGGCAGGAGAGAAGCTGCATTAATAAGAATGGCAGCACAAAAACAAGTGATCGAACGATATTACAATAAGAAAGCTCGCCTGAGATACTTCAAAACTGGGGACTTCTTGCTTAAAAAAGTTTTTCAATCGACAAAGGCAGCCAACGCCGGTAAACTAAGCCCAACATGGGAAGGACCCTACAGGGTTCGTAATGTTGCAGGAAAAGGAGCGTATGAATTGGAAACAATGGACGACAAGGTACTTCCTTCACATTAGAATGCTGTGAAGAGATACTATTTCTAAGGGAAAACCCACGGTCATGTATCACCATGTTAATTTTTTTTTGAATTAAAATCTTACTAACGATTTTAGATGATAGGAAAAACGCTCACCCGTACTAAATGATGAGTCACGACCTGTACGGCAAAATGGAATAAACTAAAATTCCTGGCCCAGGGTTGTAATTAATCTGATAGACATATAAACGGGTTGAGCAGTGTTCATCTATAATTGCACCCCGAGTCTTGTATGTATTTCCTTTTCAGGAAAAGGACCAGGTGAAAGAGACTATCAAGTGCTCGAGGCTTCATACTTCAACACTCAAACACTTGGGGGACTACATAAAATATACAGTCACGTGTATGTAAAAGGCAAGAAGATTGAGTAAAAATCAAGCCTAAGAAGAGTCAAGTATGGAGTGAAGTTAAGGAGACATGGCATTCATCATAGTGTTCTTTCCCATGAGAACAATGGAGTCACCTCTCAAACCCTTCCTAATGTTTTGAAGTTAAGGGGACCCAAGGTACCTCAAAACAATAGGGTAAAGACTATGTACTGAAACAGGTTATAAGGAAAAACATTGTATCTATTGTTCTACTTTTGTATAAATCTGTTACAAGAAAAACAGTTACGAGAAAGTTATAGATATATTTCAAATACATGTAAAGGATTACTCAAAACTTGTCAAGGTTCAGAAATAAAAACTTGTTCAAGTTATTGCGAAGAAACATGTGTGTTCCTATTTCTTTTATCGTATAATAAGCACCATTATGAAGTTGAGACGTCTTCTTCATCAAGTGTCAAAATATAAAAGGGTCCTCTTTTATAAAACTCATGTTATTTAGTCGTGAGGTTAATAGAAGAATTTTCAAAGAATAAAAATGCAGACTATTCTTTAAGTCCTTGAAAATAAAAAGCACGAATAGAACATATGGAAGTTTAAGGATAACTTCTTAATATTTTAAAACTAAAGACTAAGTATAAACTTAGTCATCGAACTGTTCATACAAAAATGCTCCTTAATAAAATTTGGGGACTTGTACTTCTAAATCAAACCTTAACTGATAACCGGGGGTTTGATTTATCATAAGAAACTAAAAACCTTAAACACAGTTTTCCAGATTGGTACCTGCAAAAAGGGAATTTATAAAAAATTGTAAAAACTTTTTCATTAAGAAGAAGGAACTGAAGAAAGATCATCAGCGGGCTCAACTGCAACAATATCATCAACAGTTGAAGGTTGATCTTCAATCACAGCAGTAGGAGAATCAATAGGCAAAGTCTCAGCTTGACTAGCAGCAAGAGGCACGGATGAACTCGAGGAAGGTATGACACTCGTGGCAATTTCAACAGTCACGAGGACTTCAACTGCGGGAGTCTCAGCCAAAGGAGTTTTAGTCACAGGAACTTCAGCCTCGGGAGATGAAAAATCTTGTGGTTGTTGTGCTCGTTCAATGGCCTCATTCACCTTGGCTAATTCCGATTCCAGGCTGAAATTTTCTTGGCCCATTTCTACCAAGGTGTTACGACGAGACTTTAAAAAGGTCCAACTTACCTCAACAATGGTTGACTACCCCTACTTGAAGAGCCTACCTCCGTACGGTGGACAATGGGGGAGGAATTACTGAAGGAAGAGAGGTGGAAGGAGTAAAGATAATGGAGGAAGGGACGAAAGTAGTAGTTGATGAAGGTAAAGAAGCAACCACAGGTACGGAAGAGGTAAAAGAGGACAAAGGAGGTTCATTTAAAACATGTCCTAAAGTCCCATTACTGAAACCACTGATAAAGAGTTGATTTATTGATTCATGGGTGTCAAGAGGAGGAGAAACCTCATCATCAGGGATAATCACCGGAGTAATAACAGGTTCGGAAAGAGATGGGTGAGAGACATCAGCCTCATCTTCAGAGACGACACGTCTCCTGGTTCGTGGTATTGACTCCTTTTCCTCCTCTGAATCATCTTCTTCAGCAGATTTTCTTTTTGTAGATACCAAGAATATATCTTGGTCTGAAGAGGTGCGAGCACTTAAGGAGTCACAGGATGCCAAGATGGCTGTCACACCTCTTTTTTACACGCCACTCGAGGGTAGTACAAGGGAGTTTTTTTCAACTTAAAGTGACAATCGAAATGGGATTTATTTTGAATATTCAGAGTCGCCACTTGGGATAATTTATGGTGTTCCAAGTCACCGGTTCAAATCTCGAATCGAGGAAAGATTGACTATATTTTACAGTTCGCGAACACAGAAATCCGGGTAAGGAATTCTGTTAACCCGGGAGAAGGTGTTAGGCATTCGTGAGTTCCGTGGTTCTAGCACGGTCGCTCAACTGTTATTATTAGCCTATTTATATAATTTTAAAACATGTTATAACCTATGGTTAAATTTTAACTTTATAACCGCTTTTATTTATTTTTTAAGAAGATTGCAATGTTATTAAAAATACGTTTTTAACCACATCATATAAATGCACCCGCGGCCATCAACATATTTTATTTAACAATGTTGATATTTGAATTTGGGTCACATAAATGCACACCCAAGTTTAAGAAAGTTAATTTAAAATTATGCGCCTAAAGCAACTACGCGTTTATAAAATACTCATTTCCTAAATTCAAGAATCAATGTATGACCATAGGACATGAATACGAAATTATTGGAGGACATGGTATAACTTAACTGCTTTATTTAATGACTCTTTACATCACAATAAATATAATCGAATACAAACCAAATGTTCATATCACAGTAAATATTATCGAATATAAACCAAAAATGTAATCCGAAAAGAAATAAGAAGGGCAATAATAAGACAAACCGTCAATACCCTTGTATTATAAAGGGTAAAATCATGCGTAAAACTGACATTAGAAAATTAAAATATTCCTTAGTCCATAGGTAATCAAACGATCAATTAGAAAGTATGATAGTGATAATATATTTTACTTATTCACTTTAACTTTCCAACATCCAAAGTGGACGTCCACTTATTTGCCACAGTGTCGCACATACAAGGAAAAGTGACTCCTAAAGTTCTTTAAAAATACGGGACGCGTTCTGAATAAACTAATCACTATAACATGATAATATATTTTACTTATTCACTTTAACTTTCCAACGTCCAAAGTGGACGTACCACTTATTTGCCACTAACTTGCCAACTTAATTAAGCTTACAATTTAATATATCCATTCAAGAACGTAGATAGTTATACAAATTCAGAGACATAATATTGTACAATTAAGGTAATCATTAAAATAATTATACAACTAGGTCCAATTTAAGTAAATCTACGTTTTGAAAGAAACGTGTAAAGCTTGGCTTCTAAACTAATAAGAATTTCAGAAGCCATTATAACAAAGAGCATAAAATACAGAAAAACATGAAAATTGTCTTTACCTCAAGGATAAGAAGATGAAAGATGAAAGCTACTGTAACAAGATAATAAAATCAATAAGAAAAGACAATAAAATAAATAAAAAAATCAAAGTAGTCTAAACACTCTCCAAGATGATGTAACAAGATGAACGAACAATGGAAATTAAGAAAACAGACCTTTTATATATGAGAGTACGGAGATGAAAACTCAGTGATAAATCTCGAGTAAATATGGATTGGGAACGGAGAACTCACCGGCAACCTCGAAACTCAAATGGCAACCTCGACTCTCAGATCTGAAAGTTTCCCATTGAAACCAAACAGTTCCGGCGAATAACAGTGGCCAGCAGAGGGGGAAGAAAGGACAGAAATAAAGCTAGGTGCTGCAGCAACAGTTATGGCCATCACCGGTCATCACCTCCGGCGTCGACAACCATGGAAAGGGTGAGAGCTGGCTGGTTATTGCTAACTAAAATGATAGTTCAATGGTGAACTTATGGAGTTTCTTTCATGGATGGAGGTGACAAGCTATGAAGGATTCACATGGTGTTGAAACTTTGTGTTTTGAAGATGGAGGAAGAAGAAGCAACGGGAATGGGGTTCTGGGTTGAGGAGCACGACGACGAGAAAAGGGATGGTCTTTTTAGCTTTCTGGCGTTTTTGTTTTTCTCTCTATATTTGTTTTCTCCAATTTTTTGTGTCCCCCTCTATCTGTTTGGTGGGTATTTAAGGATGAAATATTGTATATCACTATTAATTAAAGAACAATAAAAAAAAAGGTAAAGGGAAGATGTGCATGTGTGTGCTATGAGGTGAGAGACGTGAGGTTAGTGCATTATTTTTGGATAAAAATGGAATCTTTGTCAAGTGCCACATTCTAATTAGTTTATAATTTTTTTTTCTTTTTTCTTTTAAAGGATAATGAGTAATGAAATAAAGCTAGTATTCCAACTAAATTAAAATTTCAAGATAAAATTAGTACATATTTAATATTTATTTGTCAAACTAATATTTTTTGGAAAATATTTTATTTCTTTGTAAATTAATATAAAGCTTATATAAAAATGTGACTCTTTTTATTGTTTTCAATTTTCTTAGGTAAAATAATTATTAAAATAAGATCAATCGTTAAAATAAACTATTTACTTTTTTGGTATTTTCAAGATAAAAAATGACTACAAAACATTAATGGAACTATTTTTGTAATTTTTATTTTTGTGATAAAATAAAGTAAAACAATCAAAATTTGTTGAAATAGAGATATTAGGCCTAAATTAAATATTTATATGCTAAAATGTAAAAAATCTTTGGGAGGGTCAAAAATCACATGTCTACAGCTGCCCCTCTTTGACTGGAAATGCGAAGAGTTTTCAGACAAAGAATGACTAGACAGGTTTTTGACCCGACCCTTATTTGGAGAGACCAAAAGCTAAAACAAAAGAGAATGTAACCGAGCCCTGATATCTGAGCTGCCTACATATCCTTAGCTATAAAGGAATCAGGTCACGTGTAGTTCAGAAGTGAATGAGGTGATTGAGTACTGAGGTTGAGAGTCGAGTGAGGTTCCGTCCGAGGCTTCGATCAGTGGTCCCGTTATTACATCAAAATCAAAAATAAAAAAACTAACTAAGTCTATCAACTACGAGTTATAAGATTCTTATCTATGAGTCTTCTGAAGCTTGATCTTGAGTCTTGGTTGGTTCTTCATGCGGACCCTGATATCAATCTTGATGGTTGTTAGCCGTAAGTGTTGGTTTAATCTTCTTCAGCTTTTCAAACCAAAACGGGACATGTAGAGCTTGTGACCTCAGCCTTGTCTTGAGCAGCTCACATCTTTCATTAACTTTTGCCTTTGGATTTACATCTTGTCTTTTTTTTTTAATTCTAGACTACGACTAACTTCTGTTGATCATATCTGATTGCTGACTCGCATTCTTGACGTAAGCTTCTTTTATTGCTGACCAGAATTGCATTCTGAATTGAATTGCTCTTTTCCAAGTGGGCGCCTGATTGCTGAACTTGAATCGTCTTCTCTTGTTACTTGACACTGTTTTCCCTTGCACCTTGAACTGTTTTCCCTTGAAACTTGAACTGTCTTCCTTCGAAACTGCTTTTCCTTGAAACTTTAAATGTCTTCCCTTGTTCTCCAGGTGGGCGCCTGATTACAACAAAATAGACAAAACAAAAGAAATTTTCATGCCCCAATTTGATATTAGAAATATCTGTGAGTGTTAACAAAATTGTAAACCACTTGTACTATTGATGCAATGATGAGAACAAACTAAAGAATAGACTAGGAAAACTATAAACTAAGCTTGACTAAAGTAAAGATTGATCCTATTCTCCAGGCGGGGCCCCTGATTTCAAGAAAACTAAAATTTGACCCTCTTTTTTCAAATCCAGACTTCCCTTTTTCTTTTTTTCTTTTTTTTCATTTTTTTTTTCCAAATCCAAACTTCCCTTCTTTTTTTTCAAATTATCTTAGGAGAAAATTCATCAGACTAGGTTTTCTATCTTAGGAGAAAGATTCATCAGACTAAGACGTTTATCCTAAGAGAAAATTCATCAGACTATAGGAGAAAGATTCATTAGACTAAGATTTTGATCCTAGGAGAAGGTTCATCAGACTAGGTCTTCTATCTTAGGAGAAAAATTCATCAGACTAAGATTTTGATCCTAGGAGAAGGTTCATCAGACTAGGTCTTCTATCTTAGGAGAAAAATTCATCAGACTAAGATTTTGATCCTAGGAAAAAGTTCATCAGACTGGGTCTTCTATCTTAGGAGAAAGATTCATCAGACTAAGACGTTTATCCTTGGAGAAAATTCATCAGACTAGGTCTTTTATCTTAAGAGAAAGATTCATCAAACTAAGACGTTTATCCTAGGAGAAAATTCATCATACTAGGTTTTCTGTCTTAGGAGAAAAATTTATCAGACTAATATTTTGATCATAGGAGAAAATTCATCAGACTAGGTCCCTTTTTTTTATCTTAGGAGAAAGGTTCATCAGACTAAGATTTCTATCCTAGGAGAAAATTCATCAGACTAGGACGTTTATCCTAGGAGAAAATTCATCAGACTAGGTCTTCTATCCTAGGAGAAAGATTCATCAGACTAAGACGTTTATCCTAGGAAAAAATTCATCAGACTAGGTTTTCTGTCTTAGGAAAAAAATTCATCTGACTAAGATTTTGATCCTAGGAGAAAATTCATCAAACTAGGTCCCTCTTTTTTTTTATCTTAGGAGAAAGATTCATCAGACTAAGATTTCTATCCTAGGAAAAAATTCATCAGACTAGTTATTCTATCTTAGGAGAAAGATTCACCAGACTAAGATTTCGATCCTAGGAGAAAATTCATCAGACTAGATTTTCTATCTTAGGAGAAAGATTCATCAGACTAAGACGTTTATCCTAGGAGAAAATTCATCAAACTAGGTTTTCTGTATTAGGAGAAAAATTCATTAGACTAAGATTTTGATCCTAGGAGAAAATTCATCAGACAAGGACGTTTATCCTAGGAGAAAATTCATCAGACTAGGTCTTCTATCTTAGGAGAAAGATTCATCAGACTAAGACGTTTATCCTAGGAGAAAATTCATCAGACTAGGTTTTCTGTCTTAGGAGAAAAATTCATCATACTAAGATTTTGATCCTAGGAGAAAATTCATCAGAATAGGTCCCTTTTTTTTATCTTAGGAGAAAGATTCATCAGACTAAGATTTCTATCCTAGGAAAAAATTCATTAGACTAGGATTTTTATCCTAGGAGGAAAAAAATGTGAAGATCAATGGCGAGATTTTATGCATAATAGCAAGACAAATAAATGCTAAGATTTGAGAAACTTCCCTTTGTTGACTCTTCTCTTCTTTTCTTTTTCTTCTTTTTTTTTTGTTTTTTTTTCTCTTTTGTTTTTGAACCATTTTTCTTGCGATGCTTTGTTCCTGTTTCACACAAAAAACAATTTGCCAGCTTTGAAAATGGTGGTCGGTTTGTGGCCTTGAGTCCTTGGGCAGCTTTGACTTTTGCTCAATCAGCTTGAGTAGGTTTCAAGAGACTTTTGCTCTGCATCAACCCTAATTGTTTCACACCTAGTACTGTTTGTATTTGCAGCTCACACAGCCTTGTCCCAACTAGAGATCTTTGCTTAGGTGACCTTTTCTGATATCTTGAATGACTTCCTGCTTTTTGAGCAATTTGTCTGCCAGAGAGAATCCCCAGTCATCTTTGCTTGCGCCAAATAGGATGACAAGAGTCTTTTGGGAGGAAGACTTAGCATGAATCCTCAAGTCATGTTGAAAGTAACAACCAAGTGCGCTAGCCAAATTTACTTTATGCAACTGAAATGTTGGTAGCAGATTTTGAAATCTTTCCTTGCTTGTTTTGACAGGACTGACTCGGAGTGAAGGACACAATGATGCAAAGAAACGAATATTAACAAGAAATGCCCCATGTCGGGATGACAAAAGGAAAAGTTTTTTTTCCAATAACTAGCCTTAATGATCATGACATGCATTTTGGACTCAACGACCTCATCTATCAAACTAATCCAAACTTCCCTTTTGACATTCTTATGACCTTGAAGTCGGGCTTGTTTGTGCCAATCCTTCGCTTCATCTTCATGACTCACTTTCGACTAGTGGTGCCCCAGTTCTGTTGTTCTCTACCATTGCCTTTTGCCTTTGTGTTGTAGAGAAGAGTTACCACAAACCAACCACCGTTCTTCTACGAATATGAAAAAATGAAACCATCACGTTAACGTTAGGGCATTTAACATATTGGTACCCGCACATTTGGGGAATTAATGCACCTAAACAGTTAACAGTTTTTATTATGCATTCGCTCGACTGCTTGCGTCATCCCGTCCTTTTCCCTATTGCAAACTTTTTTTTTATTCTTTTTCTTCTTTTCACACTTGCCTTTGTATTCTCTTTGTTTTTATTCTCTCCTTCTCTCGATTTCTTACTTTCTCTCTTTTCTTTCTTGTTTTGTCACGACCCGAATTTCCCACCATCGGGAGTCGTGATGGCGCCTACTTTCGGAGCTAGGCAAGCCAAGCATTTAAAACTTTTTCGGATAACAACACAACAGTAATAACAAAATAAACCTTTAAATAAAGCAGAAGTCTTTTGTAACATAAATATCTGGAAACCAAAAATGCGGAAGTTAAATATTTCACTACCCAAGGACTGGAGTCGCTATTTCACGGACTACTAATGAGTGCTACAAACAAGTCTGAATATAAAAATACATAATGTCTGTCTCGGTACAATGAAAACAAATAGAAATATAGAAAGGGACTTCGACCTGCGAACGCCAGCTAGGCTACCTCGTAGTCCCTGGACTGAAGTCAGCTCCCACTCAACGGGCTACTGGTGTGGTCCAAAAGCTGCTCCGGTACCGTGATCTGTGCAAAAAGCACAGAAGTGTAGCATCAGCACAACCGACCCCATGTGCTGGTAAGTGCCTGGCCTAACCCCGACGAAGTAATGACGAGGCTAGACAAGACTACCGAATAAACCTGTGCAGATATATATACAAGTGCGACGAAGTAATAGCGGAAAGTAAACAATTAATACTGGGAGGGGAACATGCTTAAGGGGTAGCAGATAAAACGGAATATCAAGAATAACAAGGAAAACTACATCTGATTTCTTCTAACACAGAATAAGGGAAAACAAACTACTTTCACTTGTTTCAATCTCCTATCATTACAGGCGTGCAACTCGATCCCATTTCTCAACATATTACATAGTAGGCGTACCACTCGATCCCATTTCATAATATCACGTGGTAGGCGTACCACTCGCTCCCATTTCATAAAATCACGTGGTAGGCGTACCACTCGCTACCATTTCATAATATATAAGTCGTCGGCGTGCCACACGATCCCATTTCATAATATATAAGTGGTCGGCGTGCCACACGATCCCATTTCATAATATACAAGTGGTTGGCGTGCCACCCGATCCCATTTCATAATATATAAGTGGTCGACGTGCCACACGATCCCATTTCTTTCAACACAATACACAAATAATCCCGACAAGGGAACAAGATAATATATTAAACTATCCTGGCAAGGGAACAAGCTATTATAATAAACTATCCCGGCAAGGGAGATCCAGCTATAACCTAACTTATTCAATTTCTACATAGCATATTTAAATCAATGCTCAGCCTCAACAATTACCGGCTCAGTGTTTAAAGATTTCAAACCAAGTCCCTATGAACAACAATTTAGAATTCGATAATTCAGCAATTCAGGACTCACGGTCATGCTCGACACCGGTGTACAGATACTCGTCACCATACCTATACACCGTACTCGACAATTAGCAACAAGCAAATAAGACTCTACTCCTATTCCCTCAAGCCAAAGTTAGACGAAACACTTACCTCAATTGCTCCAAAAATCCACTCAAGCCTCTAGTATAGCTTTACCCCTCGAATTTACCACAAAACTGCTCGAATCTACTCATAAATTACTTGAATGAATCAACAAATGCTAGTTGAATCAACTTGAATGCATGAAAATGAATTTCCCAAAGTTTTACTCAAAAATTCCCAAAACTCCCCCGGGCCCACGTGGTCAAAACTCGAGGTTCGAACCAAAACCCGGTTACCCATTCCCCCACGAGTTTATATCTATGATTTGTTTTGAAATCGGACCTCAAATTGAGGTCCAAATCCCAGATTTTAAGAAAACCTAGGTTCTACACAAAACCCCCATTTTCACCCATGAAAAACCTTGATTTTAAGATGAAAACATGATAAATGATGTTAAAGATTGAAAAAATTGGGTGAAAATAAACTTACAAATGGATTGGAGGAGGAAGGGTTCTTGAAAAATCGCCAATGGGTGTTTGGGTTTGAGAGATATGAAAAATGAGGTGAAAATTCGACTAAGTATGAAAAACGCAGGTCTCTGATTGCGACCAAATATGGGAATTGCGAAGTTGAGTTCGCATTTGCAAACTATGAAGGATACTGGAAGGTTCACATTTGCGAAAAACAGGTCGCATTTGCGAAGGTTCAATATCGCAATAGCGGACAAATGTTTGCATTTGCGAAGGTTGAGGCTAAAGGCGGGCATCGCATTTGAGATCGATTTCTTTGCATTTGCGAAGGAAGCTACCTAGGGGATATTCTGCATTTGCGATAAAAAGCTCGTAATTGCGAGCTCGCATTTGCGAGTGCTGGCTTCGCAATTGCGAAGCCTGCAGAACTGAAGCACACCAGGTTTTTCAACAATGAGAAATGCAATCCGATGCCTATCCAAAACTCTCCCGAGCCCTCGGAGCTCCAAACCAATTATGCACACAACTTCAAAAACATCCTACGGACTTACTCGCGCGATCAAATCGCTAAAATAACATCATATACATAGAATCAAGCCTCAAAACACATGATTTTCTTCTAAGTTTCATAAACTTTCAAATTTGGAACTTATAGTCCGAAACACGTCATACGTCGTCCGTTTTCAACCAAACTTTATAGATAGCGCTTAACACATATTTAAGACTTGTACCGGGTGTCAGAACCAAAATACGAGCCTGATACCATCACTTTTTGATCAAATTTCATTTTCGTTTTCCTTAAACATTTTCAGAAAACAATTTCACGGAAAAATTCATTCTTCGGGCCTGGGACTTAGGAATTCGATTCTGGGCATACGCCCAAGTCCCATATTTTTCTACGGAACCTCCGGGACCGTCAAATTACGGGTCCGGGTCCGTTTACCAAAATTGTTGACCGAAGTCAACTTTGACCATATTAATATCAAAATTCATCATTTTTCACACAGAATTTATGTTTAAGCCTTCCGGCTACATACCCGGACTGTGCATGCAAATCGAGGCAAATAAAAGTGAGATTTTCAAGGCCTCGGAAGCACGGAACGAATGAGGAAATAAGTGATGACCCTTTGGGTCGTCACATGTTTTTTCGCTCTTTTCCTTTTTTTCTCTTTTGTTTCTCCTCTCTTTTCTTTTTCTCTTTTGGTTACGGTCGAATCCTATGGAGATTGCCTATGTATCATGACCCCGCATGAATCAGACCAAGCGTAGTTCTTGCGGATAAGTGCAAAATGACTAATATTTTTTTTTTGAAATTTTCCATAAAAGAAAAATATGTTTATTATGACATATTTTTTATAATATTAACGGACTCTAAAAGACTCTAACATCAAAATGTCAATATAGCCTAAAAATAGACTAACAGACTCTGACTAACAAATACTTTTTTTTTCTTTTTTTTTTTTTAAAAAAATCATCAATGTTTCTCAAAAATTTCATAAAAATATCTGGTCTTGTCAATACGGCCTTTCAGCACTTCAAAGAAGATTTAAAGGTTGTGCTTGCTAACCGGCCAAAAATTTTGAGAAATGACCAAAGGCGACTGTTCTCGCAAAAACGGTCTTCCGGTGTCCTTTTGAGGACATTTGGCTATTTTGGACAAGAATGACATTACCTTTACTTATGGCAAAACAACGACATTTATTTACCCTATAGTTTTTTATTTTATTAATTTTTTTTCAAAATAGTTGAACCCGTTATGGGTTGCCTACGTATCCCACATCCGGTGAGAATCAAACTTTCGTAGTTCTGCAAATAAAACAAACTATTTTTGAATACAAGACTCCTTTTTTTTTTCATTTCATTGGTGAATAAAATAAACTATTTTTGAAAACAAACACATTTTTCATTCTTTTTTTTTCATTTCCCCAAAAAATAATCGGCAGAGTTTCGACACTATTTGGACACTGTTTTTTTTCAAAATAGGTAATTATCTCTCTTTAACCCTCATACCGCTGTTTCTCTCACTTTTTTTTCTAAATATTCGAAAGCCGGTCAGCATGTAAGTCCGAAGCAAATAAATGCACAAGCAGTACGCAAGATGCATTAGGATGGTCTATTTTCAAATTTGGTACACTTGTCCTAGACAGACCCAACATCTGTGTTGAGCCTCCAAAGTCAAATGCACATGATGCAAACAAACGTTCCTACTAGGGATCCGACATGAAGCTGAGTTATTCTAAGTTAAGCACCTGGGTTTACTATTCTAGACCTGGCTTACCCGAGCGGACAACTCGAGTCGAGGAGGGGGCTACGTACCAGAGACCCAAAAGATCATCCAGCTTAGCAACTTGTCCGAGCCTCTTTCTATTTCAAGGTATGACACTAACAGAATAGGGAGTCTTGACCAGCGAGCACATCTCCGAAGATAAGAAGAGAAGAGTTTCGTAACAGTTTATATGTACAGTTCAAACAATATCAAAGTGGTAAAAACATCATTTTGCACATTAAACCCAACATGTAAAAATATCAGATAATAAACAAAGCCATATAACAATTATTCCAAGCTCGAATTTCTAACCCTGAACTAGTGGTTCTGGGTTATCGTCCCCAGCAGAGTCTCCAGAGCTGTCACACCTCCTTTTTATACTCCACCCGAGGGTAGTATCAGGGAGTTTTTTTTAACTTAAAGTGAAAATCGAAACGGGATTTATTTTAAATATTCAGAGTCGCCACTTGGGATAATTTATGGTGTCCCAAGTCACCGATTCAAATCCCGAATCGAGTAAAGATTGACTCTATTTTACAGTCTGCGAACCCAGAAATCCGGATAAGGAATTCTGTTAACCCGGGAGAAGGTGTTAGGCATTCCCGAGTTCCGTGGTTCTAGCACGGTCGTTCAACTGTTATTATTTGCCTATTTATCCAATTTTAAAACATGTTATAACCTATGGTTAAAATTTAACTTTATAACCGTTTTTATTTATTTTTTAAGAAGATTGCAATGTTATTGAAAATATATTTTTTAACCACATCACATAAATGCACCCGCGGTCATCGACATATTTTATCTAGCATTGCTGAGATTTGGATTTGGGTCACATAAATGCACACCCGAGTTTAAGAAAGTTAATTTAAAATTACGCGCTTAAAGCAACTACGCGTTTATGAAATACTCATTTCCTAAATTCAAGAATCAATGTATGACCATAGGACATGAATAATAAGATATTATTGGAGGACATGGTATAGCTTAACTACTTTATTTAATGACTCTTTACATCACAATAAATATAACTGAATATAAACCAAATGTTCATATCACAGTATATATTATTGAACATAAACCAAAAATGTAATCCGAAAAAAATTAAGAAGGGCAATAATAAGACAAACTGTCAATACCCTTGTATTATAAAGGGTAAAATCATGCGTAAAAATTGACATTAGAAAATTAAAATATTCCTTAGTCCACAGGTAATCAAACGATCAATTAGAAAGTATGATAATGATAATATATTTTACTTATTCACTTTAACTTTCCAACATCCAAAGTGGACGTACCACTTATTTGCCACAATGCTGCACATACAAGGAAAAGTGACTCCAAAAATTCTTTAAAAGTACGGGACAAGTTCTCAATAAACTAATCACTATAACATGATAATATATTTTACTTATTCATTTTAACTTTCCAACGTCCAAAGTGGACGTACCACTTATTTGCCACTAACTTGCCAACTTAATTAAGCTTACAATTTAATACATCCATTCAAGAACGTAGATAGCTATACAAATTCAGAGACATAATATTGTACAATTAAGGTAATCATTGAAATAATTATACAACTAGGTCCAATTTAAGTAAATCTACGTTTTGAAAGAAGCATGTAAAGCTTGGCTTCTAAACTGATAAGAATTTCAAAAGCTGCTATAACAAAGAGTATAAAGTACAGAAAAACATGAAAATTGTCGTTACTTCAAGGATAAGAAGATGAAAGATGAAAGCTACTGTAACAAGATAATAAAATCAATAAGAAAAGACAATAAAAACAATAAAAAAAAATCAAAGTAGTCTAAACACTTTCCAAGATGCTGTGAGCACGTAATTTTTGCCCTATATATGAATTATTCCCAAAATTCCATACAAATGATTTTTCCTTATTTTTATAATTTTTGTAAATTTTGTGTTAATTGGTTGCATTTTTTATTTGTGCATGATAATTCATATGAAAATACAAAATATGCATTTTGCATTTAGGATTTAGTTTTATATTTTAGTATTAATTTGATTTAGAACAAATGTAAAGAAAATAACAAAAATGGTCCGTTTTGCATTTTTAGTTCAAACTGGTATTAGTTTGCATTTTTCTTTTAATTAGGAATTAACTAGGAAATCTAATTTTTAGTGTTAAGTTGATTGTGAGTTTATTTTAGAATTTTTAATAAAATCAAAATATATACAAAATATAAAAGAAAACAAAATAAAAAGGGAGAAAACAAAAGAAAATAAATTAAAGAAAAATTGTCTTAATAAGAAGACCAAACTGGGCCAAATTGGTTTAGCTCAAACCAAGAAACCCCTCAGATCCAGCTAGCCCAGTCCAAACCCGGTCACCCTACCCGGTCCAGATGCCCATGCCTTGAGACAAATAAAACGACATAGTATAGGGACCATACTACGTCGTTTTGAGTTATAAATACCAAATCAAATCCAGACCGTATATCCACTCTCATCCAACGGCCAGATTTCATTAAAGTTCCCCTAAAATCCTATTAACCCTAAAGACCCAACCTTTCTTCCTCGTACCCCTCTATACCTCGCCGGAGCCGCCGCCGGCAAACGCCACCCTTCCCAATCAGGCTCAAATTCACACCCCGAGCTTGCCTCCCCTCCCTCATACTCGTGCCATACTCCGTTTTCCCAAAAAACCACTGGAACACTTCAAATCTCTAAAACCCTAGTCGTCGCCGGCAAACACCACCTACGCCATTGACCACCAGAAAAACATCACAGAATCTCCTTGGGCTCTTCTTTCCAGCCATGCCATGGGTTTTCTTCGAATCATGGTCAAAAGTGTCGAATCTTCCTTCAAACTTTTCCGGCCGCGACACCAGTTATGCCAAATCGTACCAAATTTACACCGTAGGATCGTCACACCATCCTCTACATAACCCCCATGACCTTTTGTCTCGAATGTAGCTGAAATGCCTCGAATATCAAATTAAAGATTTTCCGGTGAAACTCTAAATACACCAAATTGTACCAGATTAGCATAATGCGATACTCTCACCCTTTGCATGAAGGTTCAACCATCTAGGGCATTCAATTGTCACCGGAATTTGGAAAAAAAAAAGTTGACTGACTGGAGCTTCTTTGAGTAAGTTTTGCCCTTTGGGTTTTTCTTTTTCTTTATTCTTCATGCTTCTGTGTATTAGTTTCATGAAAATACTAATTGATAATAAGTTTAATCCCGTCATTAGTATAATTTTGACTATTCTTTCTTCGTAGACCTGATTAGTATGTAGGTTAATTTGCATTTTTTTTTATTGCTGTTCCTTTTCATTTCTTTTAAATCCTGATTAACGATTATGATGTTTTAATAAATTCATATTCAGAAGTAATTGATCAGTTTGGTTTGAGCCTTTGATTAGTGATTAATATTTCCACATGTCTGGTTTTTCTTGTGTTTACCAATAACAATTCTTCTTTTGATATTGATTCTGTGTTTGTTGATTGCTAATAGAAAAAGTAGTTGGTAACTTGAAATTCATTAGTTAGTTTGGACTAGGACTTGAATTTGATTCTGATGTTAGATGTTTAAATTGCTGATTAATTGTCTAAACATGGTTAATCGAGGGTTGGATGTTAATTGAAATAAGGTTAGAAAGTTCAGAGTGTTTCAGGGGTATTTTGGGTATTTGATAGTAGGATAGAATACTGTAAGTGGGAATAGAATTCTTTGGAATTTTCTAGAATAGGGTCAAACAGTAATTGTGAGGTACTAACTTGTGTCACAAGTTAGAAAATAAAGGGGATAATATGTAAAAATTTGAATTTGAAGTTGCACCCTAGTTTTGCCTATAAAAAGAGCATTCTCATGCCTTGAAGAACATGTTTTTTCAGCCTCTAAAAATTTCCCCAAAAGGGTATTCTTGAGATCTAGTTTTTTTTGAAATTCAAACGTCCAAAAATCCAAAAACAATAGAAAATCTAATAGAAAAACCAAAAGAAAAAGCAGTCACTGTTTCATTGAAATTTTCAGTCTAATTTCCAGTTTTCTTAGTTCCAGGTCTAGTATTGAGGTTTCAGAGGTTCATTATATTGATTTTGAACCATTGTGGGTTCAATTGAGCTAGTTTTGGTTGGGTCTAGTATATATTGGGTTAGCTGAGTATATTTCAAGTGGTATTTAGCTCAATCTGCTGGTTGTTCGAGTTTTTTTTAAACATTCCTGAATTGCTGGATTTATTCTCTGGGCTATTGGTTGTTCTGTATTGCTGGGCTAATTCCTGGGTTGCTGCATTACTCTCATTTGATTTTAAAATGGTTCTGGTTCATTGATGCATTTCTGGGTTGAAATTAGCTGAGTTTGCCGCTGTTGATTCTAAGTGCTGCTTGTTACTTCACTACAGCTGATCTCCTTCTCTTTTGCTTGTACTCAAAATCCAGGTACACTTCGAGACTGATTTGATGTAGCATCGCTTGTTGAAAAATGTGATTAGAAGTTGGAGCCAAATTCTGATATTGTTTTGTTATGTTTTTTTAAACAATTTTGTATGTTTATATAATTTTGTAACTTGATTAGTAGTTCACTGTTATTCCTGTATGCATAGCTGAGCTAAAAGCTACACTGTATGATTTGGGCTGTCCTAGACTATTTTAGTGTAGTTTAATTCAGGTTTCATTTTTAGTGTTGTGATAAAAAATAGAAAATCAGCATGATATAGTTTCATTGCAGTGACTAGTTAATTTTCAATGTTAGTAGTAGTATGAATTTAGAAAATCAGTTAACAGATCCTTCTTTGTGGTTAGTACTCGAATTGCTGTAGGTGATCAGCACATGTCAACTGTATCAAACATGATCTTCATTTGTGTTAATAATTGGTAGTGTAATCCTGAAGTTATGATTGATAATGGTTAGTAATAACAAACATGATTTCATAGGATAAATGGTTACTCTTCAAGCATCTTGAGCTAATTCGTAAATTGACAACTGGTTAAGCTATTTGGATAACTGTATTTAAGGTGTAGTTAGTTTTGGTGAACATCCCTGTTTTAGAATTAATTACTGCATTCAATACCCTGTTATGTTGAATATTGGCTTGGGCGTCACAACCACCTGGGTTTCTCTTCAATTTGCACCATTTTCTGCTTGTGCGGGCCCAGGTCATTTTGAACACTTTTCTCGTTTGGGCCAATTCCCAGGGCCCACAAGGTTATTACAAATTAAAACCTTTATAAAAGTGTATAGGACATGGGGAATTGATTTGTAAGTATAAGTTTGGGCTTCAAATTAGGTGGCGAGTTCAAATTAAAAGGGTCATCTCTTTTGTTTGAATTCAGACTTGAATTTGAAGTTTGAATTTGTACGCGCCAATTAATTAGCTCGATAGAGATGAATAAAAGATAGAAAATTATAGTTGCTTTAGGTTGGCCTTCTAATAATAAAAATGAGACGAGCCTCCCAAACCAAATACAAATTGCGAGGCCCTCATTAATTACTTAATTAAAAATACTTAGAGATTCGGGATGGGCCGTTTAGCAAATTTCACGGCCTTCCCAAAAGATAACAACACATTAGTCTCTTTAGATGCGATTTTAATAAAATTACATTCCTAAACTCGGGTGTGCATTTCATGCAATCCAAATCTAAATCCGAAAACGTTGAATAAGAATGTGTCGAGGATCCGGGTGCATTTCATGTGACGTGGTCCAAAAACGCATTCTTAAATGACGTTCACTTTCTTAATAATTGACAAAAAAATGGTAAATAACTTTAAAATTGCACTATAGATTTAACATGTATAAAAATTAGATTTTAGCCAAATATAGCAGTTGAGCGACCGTGCTAGAACCACGGAACTCGGGAGTGCCTAACCCCTTTTCCTGGGTTAACAGAATTCCTTACCTGGATTTCTGGTTCGCGACTGCTAAACAGAGTCAGACCCTTTCCTTGATCCGGGATTCAAATCGGTGACTTGGGACACCATAAATCTCCCAAGTGGCGACTCTGAATTTCTTAATAAACGAATCCCGTTTCGATTGTCCTTTAATTGGAAAACCTCCTTTTATTATACCCTTCACGGGGTGTAGCAGCGAAAAAGGAGGTGTGACAGCTCTGGCGAGTCTGCTGGGGACAAAAACCTAGAATTTCTGTTCAGGGTTCAAGAATTCGAGCTCAATTAAATTGTTGTATTTGGCTTTATGTGATTTTGCTACTTGTTTCATTCCTTATGTGCTAAATGTTTTACCGCTTTAATATTTGTTGAATTGTATATAAACTGTCGCGAATCCCTTCCTCTTTCTGAGTCTTCTACATCATGGAGAAGGGTGCACTTCGTGTAGCTTCTCTTCTGTTTAGAGTCTTTTTCCCAATTTAGAACGAGGTTTGGATAAGTTGCAAAGCCGGCAGAGCTTCTGTATCCCCGGTACGCTGCCTCCCCCTAGGCCCGAGTTGTCCGCTCGGGTACGCCAGGTCTAGACCAATAAACCTAGGGTTTAAACCTTGAAGAACAATAAACTCATGCCGGATCCCTAGTAAGACGCTTGTTTGTATCATGTGTATTTGACTTAGGGGACTCAACACAGGGGTTGGGTCCGTCTAGGACAGGTGACCTGAATTGAAATGACCATCCTGATGCATCGTACGTGCTACTTGCATTTATTTGCTCGGCTTTGCATGCTGAACGGCTTGTATACAATAAGGGAAAATTGTGAAAAATAGCAGTATTAGGACTAAGTGAGGGTACCATTTGTCTGAAAAATCCAATACCCAAATAGTACCGAAATGCTGCCGGATTTTTGAAAATAAGGTGAAAGAAAACAAAAAATATTTGAAAAAATGGTTGTTCAAAAATAGCTTTGATTTTGGCCAATCGGCCCGAACTACGCTGGTTTGATTCTCAGCGGATGTGAGATACGTAGGCAACCCTCATCGGGTCCAACCACCCTTTTGCAAAAATAGCCAAAAAATACCAAAATTTTAATTTTTATCCAATAAGTCGGGTGACGCCATTCTTGTTCAAAATAAGCCGAATGTCCCCAAAAGGGCGTCGGAAGGTTGTTTTTGCAAGAACAGCCACCCCGAGTCATTTTAAAAAAAACGGTTTGCGGGCACAGCCTTAAAATTTCCCTTTCGAAAATATTGAAAGGCCGTATTTGCAAAACTGAGTCTATAAATTTTTTGAAAAATAACCACTTTGCTGTTTAAGTCAAAATAAGCCATTACATGGCCAGGTTTCTTAAATAGCCTACAATTGACATTAAAACCTTCTCAGTCTTGCGCAGGACCATGGCGATGCCGAGTGATGCCCCACGGGCCCCAGGATGTGAAACTTTGATGTACTCCTGATCTAGTTTAATCATCGATTTTGTAGCTTGTTATTTTGAGTCTGCTTTTGTAGTTTCCCTTCAAGAAAAATAATTTAAAAACAAAAAAATAAAAATAAAAACAACAAAATTTTGCATTCCATTTGCAAGAACTACGCTTGGTCTGATTCATGCGGGGTCATGATACGTAGGCAATCTAGATAGGATTCGACCATAACCAAAAAAAAAAGAGAAAAAAAAAGAAAAGAGAAGAGAAAGAGGAAAAACAACAAAAAGGCAAAAAGAAAAGAAAAGAGCGGAAACAAGAAAGAGGGGGAGAATAGGAACTAAAGAAAAAAAAAGAAAACAAAGAAAGGGAAAGTTTACAATTGGAAATAAGGAAAAGCCGGGATGACGCATGCGACCAATCAAAAGCTGTTACCAATATGTTAAATGCCCTAACGCTAATGTGGTGGTTTCATTTTGTCATGTCATTCCAGAAAGGTGGTTGGTTTGTGGTTTTGAAGTGGTAACTCTTCATTACAACACAAGGACAAAAGACAATGGCAAACAACAATAAAACTGAGTTGGTTAATACCGGTACCCGACAACAGTTGGATGAACGGGATGATGGGTTGGTTGAAGAGGTGCGAATGTTAAGACAACACATGCCAGATATGTATCAAGCCTGAATGACTGGGAAGGCACCACCCCAGCCACCGCCAGTTTTTCCTGTCATATCCACTACCCCCAACAATGAATACCCACTCAAAGCTTGTGATGCTCAATACTACTCCTCAAATGTCGCCCACAAGGTTCTTGATTCACATAGGAAGAACCCTCGGGATGAGCTTCATGCTGGAAATGAAAAGGTTACAGGAAAAGTAGGTCGAGATGAAGTATCCATGAAGCTGAAAGGCGTAGAACAATCTTTAAAGAACATGCAAGGAATGGGAGACCATGGTATTATGTCTCGCATAAAACTGCATTCGTCCCCTGACGTTCGCCTGCCTGCGGGATTCAAAGTGCCAAAATTTAACTTGTATGATGGGTGTGGAGATCCGGTAGCCCACCTGAAGGTCTATTGCAATGAAATGGGAAGTGCTGGGGAGAAAGATGACGTGTTGATGGCATACTTCAGTAAAAGCTTGACTGGGGCAACTTTAGAATGGCATAATCGTCACGATGTCGGCAAGTGGCCTACATTGGGTGACATGGATCAAGATTTTGTGCGACATTTTCAGTACAATAAAGACATCGTCACAAATTGCTCCTCCCTATCTCAAACGAAAAAGAAACCCAAGGAAAGATTTAAGGATTTTTGTCTCAAATGGAACGAATGAGTTGTTCGGGATAGTCATGCCATTGATAGAAAAGGTGTTGTTGAGCCTCGCCAATGACATGGTCCGGTAGTCATTCTTGCTAAACGCGTTCAGCCTCAATTCCAACACCAAACCTATCCCCCAGCCCCACATAATCCACCTCAGTACTATCCTCTGAACAACACCCGATCTTTTGTCCATCCATCAGGTCATTGCCTCCGCTGAGGACAGGAGTCGGTGGTCGTTCTTGCTAAACACTTTCAGCCACAATACCAACCCCGTGAACATCTCCAAACTCCACATAATCCACCTCAACATTGTCCTCCGAACAGTGTCCGACTATCTGTCCAACCACTAAGCCACGCCAAAGGGCGAGCACGAGCACGAGCACCGAAGAGTCCCCACCAGCCTCCACAAAATTTCCAAGTACCCTATAACCCACATTCAAGCCAAGGGTGTAGAAAGGAAACAAGGCTGAAAAATAATTTTACACCAATAGAAGGAACTTATGCAGGTTTGTTTGAGTGATTAAATCATGATAACCTGATCGCACCTATCCCTCCGAATCATGTGGACAAGCGTGCAAGAAGCTTTGACCCTTCTAAACGGTGTGAATACCATTCCAATGCCCAGGGGCACGATATTGAAAACTGTTGGGATTTGAAAGGAGAGATAGAAAGAATGATTCAGGAAGGGATGATTGTGGTCCAGGACAGTGCCACCCGGAATATTGCACAGAATCCTTTACTTGCACGTTGTGTGGGGAAAATCCATGGTGACAGGGAGTATGAGAATCCTCTAGGAAACTTGTTGAATGAAGTCAATGATATTGTAATTGGCGGAGGTCCCAGCAATTTTGATGTGCGATCCAGTGGCTAAGATGCCGTCCTTGGCAAATGGGAAGACGCTCCATTTCTTGATCAACCAGAGTAGAGTTTTGGTGGTTTATTTTGGTGTCATTTCTGTTGTCCGGGTTGCTTCAAGGTTGTAACTCGGATATTGTCTTGTGATTCAAACCCTTCTATCCTTTCATGTTGCCTTGTTCGTCTGGTCGTAGTAGCTTGTGTAGTGCTGTCTAGGTTTGTTCAAAGATTGTAACTAATCTAGTTTGCTTGTTTTGTTGTCTAAACCCTTCCACTGTCAATCTAATGCAATTCTCTGTATCGCGCCATTTCCAGTTCATTTTATTTAATTTCCTTCTACTTCTAAAATTATTTTCATGCTGGCTCTGGTGACATGACATGCACACATAATTCTCAGCCTGGTTTGTAAATGTCAGTTTAATAATGAAGCAATGAAACAATGTTGACAATGTAAGGACGTTCAAGGGAAATAAGTAAAGGCATTCTGAGATCACTTCAAGCCCAAATCAAGTGAAGCCGAGGGCAGATAGAACATAAAGATATACTGTTGAAATGCATCATGCCGCATCGGTTTGAAGCCAAAATCAAGTTTGCCCCAAGTCTACAGGGATCATTCGTGGTACCAATGGCGCCGGTTAATTGACAAATACGGAAGGCAAATATGTGAATATGGTTGCTAATCCCGGTGTGATCAAAAGATGTTACATATGTTTTCCTCAGCTTGTTTGATTATGTAGTTTGTACTTAGCATGTTTTGAAGATTGGAATGACGAAGGCATTTTATTCTGCTATCCAAAAACTTTACCCTTTGTTACCCCTTTGAGCCTCAATTATTATCTTGCATACCCCTCTTTTGGAATCAATAGTAAAACTCGTAAGCCCGAGCAGGAAAAGTAAGTGGAGAAACAAGAGAAAAATAGGAAAAAGAAAAGAAAAATAAAAATGAAAAGAGAAGAAAAGAGAAAAGAAAAGAAAGAAAGAGAACAGAAAAGAAAAGAAAAAAGAAAAAGGAAAGAAAAGAAAAGAAAAGAGAAAGGAAAATAAAGAAAAGGAAAAGTGGAAGAAAGGAAAGATCGCAACAACAAATGTAGTCACCTGAACTACGTTTGACTTGATTCCGAAAGGGTAGGTAGGCAGCCTCTCTCTGAGGTTCAGTCACACCAAAACGAAAGTCTCAAAAGTCCCCAAAAAAGAAACTGGGGCAGAAGTTGTGGGTGTTGGGAGAAATCTGATTCCGAAAGTTGTAATTTTAAACCCATGATAAAATTGTTTTGAGCCTTTAATACCCTTTCTTTATAACCCTATCCAAAAGCCCACATTACGGTCCAAAGAAATACCTTTTGATCAATCTTCGAGAGGTGCCAAGTCAAGCAAACAAAGGTTAGTCATATTAGGGGCAACACTCCAGTCCAAATGAAGGAAATAAAGAATGAGAGAGTCTGGTTGATGAAAACCCTCACGGGAACCCCAAGGAAATAAAAGCTGAGAGAAATAAAAACGAGAGAGTCTTATTGGTGAAAACCTTTACAGGCACCATAAGGCGATAGTGAGACGAGAGAAAAACCAAAATGAGAGAGGCTTGATGGTGAAAACCCTTCGGGCACTACAAGTCGAATAAGGATGGTGGATCAGATCGGGTAAGCAGAGCATTGAAACCCAGTTTCACGGCGAAAGGGTACAACAAGAGCCGAGCATCAGAGTTGCTAAACAGAATGGGCTGCAGGTGCATGTCAAGGTCATCAGAGTCAGTATCCACATCCGATAGGTTTCTAATTTGGAGTTTTCTTGTCAGGATTCATCTCTTTCATTGTCTTCCCACTATATTCCTTTGTCCTGTTTACTTCCTCTTCAGTCTGTCTGGTCATAACAAGTGAGAAATGACTTCAAAATCTTCCACCAGCTTTCCAATTGCACAAAATGGGATCTGGTTAACATATCAAAACGTCATAAGTGAGGAAAGAACAACAAGCACACTGAGTTGGCAACAATCAACGTGCTTCGGGATTTTTGTAAAATGCAAAGGCTTGGTATATACCAATGCATGAACAATGCAACAGATGAGGGGTTAGTTTAAACAGAGCAAAGGTACTTCCCGTGATAGGCTTGACAAAGGGTGGTAAACCAGTCACGAGCAAGACTTTCCAAATAGAAAGTCAAAGTTATCATGGAAAATGCGGGAGCCGTAGACCTCAAGGACTGGACCAAAGGCTTCATTCAAGAAAGAGCAACATACATCTTGAGTGTGTGGCAACTGACATGCTTTGGGACTCATGTGAAATACAAGGGTTTTGTACGTATCAATGCATGAACGATGCAACAAGATGGAAGAGGTTTGGTGAATGGATCAAAGATATTGGCTGTGGTAGGATTGACAAAAGGGTGGTAGACCAGTGACAAGCAAAACAGAAATCAAAGGTGATAGACCCCAAGGCCAGGGCCGGTGATTTAGATCAAGAAAGAGTAACATGCACACTGAAGATGGTAACAATCAACATGCTTTAGGGACCATGTAAAACGCAAAGGTTTGGCAAATGTCAATATGAGCGGTGCAACAGACAAAGGGTATTGGGTTTGGACGAAAAGAGGTATTTTCTGGGAAGTGGTTAGTCCAATAAACAAGTAGGGTCTTTAAATGGAAATCAATTATCATGACAAGTGAAGGAGCAACAGACCTTAAGGCCGAGGCCAGTGGTTAAGTCAAGAAAGAACAACATATACACATAATAGGGGCAATGGACGTGCTTCGGGATTCATATGAGACATGAGGATTGGGGAGATGACAGTTCATGCAATGCAACAAATAGAGGATATCGGATCCGAACGGAGGAGGCATTTTATGTGATGAGGATGACAGAGAAAGGGGTCTAGTCTAGAAACAAGCAAGGTCTTCAAGTGAACATCAATCTTCTTGGGAAGCGGAGAGGCAGCCGCCCTCAAAGTTCAAGGACACAAACCAACCATCACATTTAAACTAACAAGATTTTTCTTTGATTGAAACACAGGCAGAAATTTCGTTTGTTCTGGGGAAACACACCGCAAGGAAAGGCAGGCACCAGACAAGTTTGACGGTAAGTTCTCAAGACCCTCCTGGAAAATGGGTGTTATAACCCATATCCACACGCGTTAGTTCATGACATATGTTAGTTAACACAAATCCAATAAGTAATTATC
>MU759085.1:5468-32893 GCA_026770625.1 Nicotiana glauca | reverse complement strand
ACAGTTAAGCGACCGTGCTAGAACCACGGAACTCGGGAATGCCTAACACCTTCTCCCGGGTTAACAGAATTCCTTACTTAGATTTCTGGTTCGTAGACTGTAATATAGAGTCAACTTTTTCCTCGATTCGGGATTCAAACTGGTGACTTGGGACACCATAAATCTCCCAAGTGGCGACTCTGAATCTTAATAATAAATCCCGTTTCGATTGTCCTTTAATTGGAAAAACTCCCTTCCACCACGCCCCTCGCGGGGTGCGGTAGCGCCGAAAGGAGGTGTGACAGGGAAGATTTGATGAAGAATTACACTTTTGTTGTTATACGTGTTGTACTCGTTAGATAATTCTTATACCCTGGTTTTCTTTACTTGTGCTGCATAATTGAGTTATTGTTGGTTTGGTGTACGAATTGTGTAATGTGAGAATCCGTGTGGTTCCATGATGAGCTGTTAGTTATGCTGCATGTGTTGGTTTAGATGAGGTTCTTAGACCTGAGATTAGTACTATGGTATTGGGGGTGAGAAATGTTTGGAAGTATGAGGATGTTCTTGCTAAGATTTGGGCAATAGCCCTTGACGTGCGAGAGAGCTTCTTGACTTGTTGACTTCATGGGCGACTATGAGTTTCTGCATGTTTCTTTATCATGGGCAGCGTTGTGGAGGTCCGGAATAAGGTTATATTCAATATAAAGTGTATTGCCGGCATCCAAAATGTTATTTAAGCAACTGTGGTGGTCAGAGGGAATTTCTTCAGGCGTCTGAGCCGTGAGGAACAACATGTGATTGTATTCTACAGTGGAATTTTTGGCTCGATTCAACTTGCTCAGGTTCATATAGTGTGATGATGTGGGATTCAGGTCCTATGATAAATTTCAGATGTTGAGGTTTGGGTTCTGTCTTGAGGCTGTGGATTAAGGATGAGGTGAAATCTTCAATTAAGTTGCATTATCAGTCCTACATAGGTTTGGGTGATGGGGAATCACCCCCGGGTGTATGTATGGTGGGCTCATGTAGTGGTTGATGGATTTGGAACGACTCCGGGCATGTTCGAGGACAAACGCATGTTTAAGTGGAGGAAGATGTAACGATCCAACTGGTCATTTTGAGCAATTACATCTGGTTTGGCAGTTTGAGGCAACGAGTAACTTCACACAGTGTATTATGACTTGCGTGCATCGTCAATTCGGGTTTTTGAGAGGGTCGGAAAGGATTTTAGGAGTGACTCTCATTTTAGAAGTCTAAAGTTGAAGGAATTGACCAAAGTTTTGACTTTAAGGCTATCGGGTTCTGATTGTGATTTCGGAACTTGGAATATGTCCGTTTTGTCAGTTGGAACTTGCCTGCAAAATTAGGTATCATTTGTATTTGATTCGATATTGTATTGGGAAAAAACTGAATTTATATTAAAGATGACGTGGCATGACACGTGGACTGGTCAAACGGTCAAAGCGTAACAATTGAGAAAAAGTCACGGGAGATAACAGATACGGGAAGAAGAAGTTAAACAGGCACGAGAAGCAGTTTAGACACGACTCTCGTACCAATTCAAGTCATTTAAAGCCAACGGATCGGAAGGCATTAAAGACATGAATCTGAAGACAAAAAGGAGTCCAAATTCAGTATTAAATACCTGATACGATAGAAAACTGGTATTTAATATGAATGATTGTGTAACGATTTATTTAATGTCATTTATTACTCATAATTGACTCATTAAATTTTAGATTTCATTCCTTTACCTAGAATCAACTATAAAAGGAAGAAGTCTCATCATTTGTAAGGACACGAAATATCCTCTACATCATATTGAAATACAAATTTCTTTACTGCTTATTCTTATTTAAAAAAAGCCTATTATACTTTTTGGTCTCTTGATTATCAGTAACTCGATTTTTTATCTTAAATTCTAGTTTTGACCAAATTATTATTTTTTGGTTAAATAGATATGGTCCGGACACTCGGTTGCGATTTCATGTGTGTTGGTATCTGTTTTGCGATTTTAAAGGTTATTTTGTTGTTCGGATTGCGAGAGCGAGTTCGTGTTATTTTTTCCAACTCGTGAAGGTGTGTAGAGTGTACCCACATCTCGCCGCGAGTACGCCTTTGCGTACGATCTGACACCAACACCTTTTTGAAGGAATCTATTTTTTTTCAAAATCAAAATCTCATTACAGTAGCTGGCCTTCTCCTCTGTTCTGGCGCCTTGTCATTCTTGAATCTGTGAGCATTTGAAATAATTACTGCCATTCGTTAGTTTTAACACAATAGTATAGTAGAGGTTCTTTACTCCTCTTTAAGTAGTGAATACCATCTTTGTGTACCAAATATATTCTGGGCATTTTTTCTACAAAACAATTTCTCTAGTGAAGGCATGTGTATTTGCTCTAGTTTTAAGAATAAGGTACCATGTAACTCCATTTTAGCTTTGTTAGCTATGTAAACCCATTCCCGTCAACTTTTTGCTTTGCCGTCGCTTCGCCGGAGTTTCCCCATCTCCAGCTAGCTCCTTTTCGCCATTGACAACCAGATGAAACTTCACAACGCCAAAGAAGTCACCAAAACAGCCCCAACTTCTTTGTTAAAAACCACCCCAAACTCCATCCAAAGCACCACCCAAACAGCCCTCAAACCAAGCTGAAAATTCAGCTTAAAAACACTCAACAACACAACACAGTCCAGCTGCAATCAGCCTTGAAATAGGTCGTAAAACACCTCAAAACCAGCTCGAAATGGCCACTTTTTCCACCAATGTTTCAGCCATCAAAAGCACCCTTAAGCAGTCCTAAAATGATAGAAATGCAACATCCTAAACCATCTGAAAATATAGCAAGGTTCTAACCTTGTCTTTCCATTTCAATCGAGATCGAGGTCGAGCTAAAGCTCCGGTCGAGTTGGTTCATAGTCTGTCCGTTCTTGCTTGTCAAAGGGAAAGCTTTAAAGATTGAGCCGAGCGTTGGTGAATTGGTAAAGAAAGAGATAAGTTGAATATTGAATTGGCCGGATTAAGGTAAGTATCTTGCCTAACCTTATAGGGGACTTCCCCTGAGGAATTGAGTCTTCTATGCTAACTGTAGTCCGTGTATGCGAGGTGACGAGTGTATGCTCAGAGTTATTTGCAGAAAATATGCTCTAGGGTTCTTATGTTCAATATGTGGAAAGTATTCTGTTATGATTGGGTTTAATAATTGCTTAAATTGTCTCTATATGCTCCATATGATGCTGTTAGCATTCCTTTAATTCTTACGTGTTGCATTGACCCTTAATTTCCTTAATTAAAGTGATTGCCTTCCTTATTGTTTTGATACTTCTTGATTGTGAGTTCCTCTATGACTTCGTGCAAATAGGCTACATGTCCAATTGTTGTGGTTATCGGTGTAGTTATCATGTGCTTATTATGTCTTGTTGTTTAGTTGAGGTTTCATTGTGAAGTTAATTGTTGGTACAAGTTTGGTTATAGGTGATTCCCTTGTCGGGACATATTTAGTTCTTATTGTTGGTTCCTTTGCCAGGATATTATTGTTTCTTATGGTACCCTTGCCATGATTCTTTTGTGATTGGTGTTAATGTATATGTTGGGATCGGGTTGCATGCCGCAACATTATTATATGAAATGGGATTGAGTTGCACGCCGCAACGGTATTATGTGAAATGAGATCGGATTGCACACCGCAACTGTATTATGTGAAATGGGATTGGGTAGCACACCGAAACATTATTATATGAAATAGGATCGGGTTACACGCCGCAACGGTATTATATAAAGTGGGATCGGGTTGTACGCCGCAACAGTATTATGTGAAATGGGATCGGGTTGCACGCCGTAACGGTATTATGTGAAATAGGATCGGGTTGCATGTTGCAACGGTATTATATGATATGGGATTGGGTTGCACGCCGAAACAAGAAAAAATAAAAGTGAATATTGATTCTTATGGTGAGAACGAGAGTAAAAGCACGAAGGGTGATGTCGTGCACTTTCTGTTGCTATATTTATTTGTTGTTATCAATTCAAGTGCTTCAAGTGTTTGAGTCCCTTTATTGCTGTGATTCTTTATGTTGGAACCTACAGTATTTTCAATACCTTGTCGTATTTATATATACACATTCTAATACTTCAAACTTCAATTATTGTTACATCTTTAACTCAATTAGTCTCTCAATTATACCTCCTTAAACCTCCCGAGGTTGTATTTTACTTTAAAAAAAGGAATTTACTCTAAGATTTAAGTTATTAACTCCCATGTGAAGGGTAATAATCTATTCTATGTTGTATTTTAATTGAAAGGGGCACCTTATTTACTCAAATGATTTCAAAAGAAACAATTTCATCTTTTCTCGTTGGCTTTTCCTAATTAGTTTAGAAATTATAATTTACTTATATTAGGTAAATGAGACTTCTTGAACAACTTGATTGCATTTGTACGAACATTATGTATTGTATAGCATGTGGATTTTGTTGTTAAAAAGTGAGATGGAAATTATGGGGGCACAAGATGCCATGTGTACTGAAGGTTCGGAAGTTGGAGTTATAAGATGAGAAACCAAGGATTGAGGTGGTTGGGATTGTGTATTAGACATGATGTGATTGATTGAGTTGGTATTGCCTCCTTTATTTGAATACAGTCTTACTTGTCTTTGTTCCTGTTATGTCAGTGTTAATTTACTTGGCTATCTGACTTACTTGGTTATCTGATTTACTTGGTTATCTGATTTACTTGGTTATCTGATTTACTTGGGTATCGTTTGTTACTACCCGTGTTCTCCATTTATTGTTCCTACTGTTTGTATTTTTATTTCTCTCCGCTGTTGATATGATATCGTTATCGTTATCTCGATATTTCACTATTATATCTTGTTCATTTTATTTGACTAGTAAATGTCTTGACTGTTTCTCGTTACTACCCCACCGATGTTAGTCTTGATACATACTGGGCACCGCCGTTGTGTGCTCATACTACACTTCTGTACATTTATGTGTATAGATCCAGGTATTGATTGATAGTAGTTGTACGGATGGTTGCGGTGGAGACTCATGATAACTTGTTGCTGCGTTCGCAGGCCTCGGAGTCACCTTTATTTTTATTTACGTTCGATTGATTCCTTCTCATTATGGAACAGTGTTGTATTTATTTTTATATAACTACTCTTAGAAAGGCTTATGACTTGTACCACCAATTTTGGGGAATTGTGATCTATATAGTGTTATTTAATTTGAAGTCAGTAAATGCTAATGTTATTTCAGTAAATGCTAGGCTTACCTAGTTTAGAGACTAGGTGCCATCACGACTCCTTCAAAGAAATTTTGGGTCGTGACACTTCTTTTTTGTGATGGCCCTTGGCCGTGGGGTGTTATTTCGAGTTGATCGAAATGTTAACCCATTGTAATTCGAACGAGATCGAACTCTTCTTTTTGGCAATGGCCCTTAGCCGTGGAGGTGTTATTTCGAGTTGTTCAAAATGTTAACCCGTTGTAATTCGAACGAGGTTGAACTCTTCTTTTAGGCGATGGACCTTGGCCGTGGGGGTGTTATTTTGAGTTGATCGAAATGTTAATCCGTTGTAATTCAAACGAGGTCGAACTCTTCTTTTTGGCGATGACCCTTGTCCATGGGGGTGTTATTTTAAGTTGATTGAAATGTTAACCGGTTGTAATTCGAACGAGTTCAAAATTTTCTTTATGGCGATGGACCCTGGTTGTGGGGGTGTTTCGAGTTGATCGAAATGGTAACCCATTGTAATTCGAACGAGGTCGAACTCTTCTTTTTGGCGACGACCCTTCACCGTGGGGGTGTTATTTCGAGGTTAGCAAAATGTTAACCTTTTGTAATTCGAACGAGGTCGGACTTTTTCGTTATTTCATTTTCATATTTTGGCGAATCATTGGCTACCATACTATCTGTGTAGTCATCGGAGCGGATCTTGGCGTACTCGATACAACTATTTTTGGAGAATTTTGGGCGTACCCTGAGGGAGTCCCAATTTTTCCTGATTTCTGTGTTTCCTGGGTGAGTCCCAGTTTACTTAATTTGGTTTGCATTAGAGTATGGTGACGAGGAGTATAAAATGTTGCTGTTTCGCTAACTGGGGGTGCATTATGCATTCATATCATACATATATTGGAATTTCCCTGTATCTAGCCCCTTCATCGTTCGGCCAGGAGAGTTCGTCGGTATGCAGGGCGATGAATTATACCTTTGAACTTAGAGATGTTCCCCTCATCTTCTTATTGAGAACCTCCCCGAGAAAACCCAATTGGGAAAACCTGGGTAAGGGAAAAGGAATACGACTTGAGGGGAATCATTTTTTACAAGTTTAAGCATTCGAGATGGGCGACATTCTAGTTGTTTTGTAGTAGTTTTTCTTCCATTGTCTCTGGTTGGAATGCTCTTTTACTCGCTCGCCCCTGTGGCGCCTGTGTTCCTGTATAGACAAGCAACCGAGGGTAAATCAAAATGTGATTTTCCTTACCTCGATCCGATGAGTCAGCAGGTGTATTTAGCTCTCCCGCAATTTTGGAGGTGCCCCTGCTCCGGCCTGGGTTGGGTTTGCTTGAACTGCTGTGGTGTTGAAACCGGGTCCCGGTTTGATCTCGTCTGATTCGTACCTACAACAAGGGAGACATGTCGTACTCCGTTCATGGATCATCCAATTGGGGGAGGGGTGAGAGTAGGGCAGGGTGTTCCCATTCTTTTATAGTATTGCGCAGCAGGTGTCGTCCTCTCGTGTGCGGGCTTTGCGTGGGTATTGATTGTAACTTCTACTTTTATGTAGCAGCCTGATCTGGATTACTATGTGAGGTTTATTTACTACTCTTTCAGGTGGGTGATTATGTTTCATCAGTTATGATCAGGAGAAAACTTGAAAATTTGGTCTAAGAAATCCCATAGACGACGCCAAATTGTTTGAGCAAAAGGTTTGAGACTCTTTTGCCACCATCATTTATCAATACTAAAGGAGGTAAATCTTAGCTAAACACAATTAATGCCAAATCTAAACTTATACAACGGAAAATAACGAAAGATAGGAGCATATTAGATTTATAGATATCGTAATCTTACTTTATACACGAGAGATGAGCTCATATTTGAAGCCAGCACGAATTGTAAATGAAAGATCAAAGAGGAAAATGTAAAGCAATTGTTCGTTTTTCGGAGTTCTTCTTTTCCCTTCTTATTCTTCCCCTTTCTCCAGAGAAAAAACCCCCCTTTATTAGTGCCTACACCCATATATATATAGTTCCTAGAACTTCTATTCAGTGGTATTTGACCAACATGCTCTCCTACAACGGTCCTTTTCAACATTACTTGAGTACAATATTAACTTAACATATGCTGTCGATGATCTTACCCCGAGGTCGGTCGTGGTGTTCTTCGATATTTCGCCACTTAGACGAGATCCCAGCTTGGTCGACCACTATGGTTAGATTTTGACCTATATACTACTGTTTAAAATGCAGTATCCTATAAAACATATTGGATTGACAAGTATGATTGAACGGTCATCCTAATTAGGCCTCATTAAGATTTACTGTAATACTTATACTTAATAATAATATACCTGACACTAATTGAGTGAGAGCACGCTTGTCAAACAAAGTTCTTATATCTAATCAAATCCGAAAAGTAAAATAACAATTGGCCTCTGCCACAGACCTAATAAAATTATACGCAAATATTTTGTCTGTAATATAACTTTATAATGCTGTTCGCCTGAAGATTAATTTAATATATAAACACACACAACGTGAGTATGTGACAATGAATCAATGATTATGGGGCGTTTGCCGATCCACCGTGTAGTGTATATCCTCCTATAGATAGAGTAATATAATGTTTAATCTAAATAAAATATGATACAAAAAAAAAAAGGGAGTGGGGCCAAAGTTTCCCGAACAAAGCAAAACAGTAAAGGCAATTCCGAAATGTTTGAAAATCTATATATCTATATAAAGTTGGGAATAAAAAAAAGATAGATATGGTACTCTTTAAAGACAAGAAATTTATTTATCTATTTTCTTCTTTTTTGGGGTTTTCTCTATTTTTTTCCAGCCATTTGAAGTAATAAATTCGTTTAGTTAATTAATCTAATCTAATAACTGAAAAAAACTTCACCAATTAATTGTATGGAAAATTAAAACGGTAATCACCTTAAATGCCTTTTGTAACCGACACTAAATTTATCATCCAGACTCAAATACAATCCTTATTAATATTTGTATGGCTGAATTTTGGAGGATGAGTCATTGCTTTTCTGCAAACAGCTAGTATATATTTTTTTTGGTTGCATTAGATACTCCAATGCGGTCACAACTTGCCTTGTATGTGAAACCAAGTGATTCTATTGTGGAATTGCTCTGGTAAAAGCCTTCTATCATGAATTCATATTCGCAATGCAAGAGCAGTATACAACACATAACATGTAGCAGTGACGTTTTCGATAGGCGTAATACATATGGAAACATCTAAAGTTGGCACGATCCTTCACTTAGACACTTAAACTATGCCTCTTTCGAATTAGACACGTTTCTTAGGCAATTTTCATACCAATTAGATACGTTTTTTGCTGGCTTATTAATTATTGTGTAGGGATTTGCTGCAGCTTTGAATGAAGTTTTACTCAATGCTGAATTTAGAATGTGTGCCAGGCATATCTGGTCTAATTGGCATAAGAAATGGAAAGGAGAAAACAGTTTTGGAGGTGCTCTAAATCTATTTATAAAGTTAAGTTTATTTGTAAGGATATTTGTAAGAATTTGTTATATTATACAAAAAAGTCATGGGTTAGAGCCTACTTTAAGTGTCTAATTGGTGTGAGAATTGCCTAAGAAATGTGTCTAATTGGAAAGAGGCTTAGTTTATGTGTGTAAGTGAAAGATCGTGCCAACTTTAGGTGTCTCCGTATGTATTACGCCTTTTCGACAAGAAGGCAGTACGAAATGATCATAACCAAGATACAGTTCAAATTGTAATTCTCATTTATGGTATTTTTTATGTATATATATATATATATATAAGTTTTCTTCTATAACTATTAATTCTAGCAGTTTTCATCTCAACAACTATTTTTCCTCTATTTCTTTTTTCCCATCTCGTGCAACAGATCCTTTTTTTTTTTTTTTTTTTTTTTTTTTTTTTTTTTTTTTTTTTTTTTTTTTTTTTTTTTTTTTTTTTTTTCTTTTGGCTTATAACACCTGATCGACACAGTAGGCTATTGAGATGGTAAGGCTTTAAGTTGTGATGGGATATTATTATTTAAAATTACTTTGAGAGGTACTAATCACCTACATATATGAAGATTTCGTTACTAGGCATATCTTATATAAGAATAAAAGAATTGGTGAGTACTTCATGTAGACGGTTTGATTAATAAAGGTGTTTACCTTCATTTCTTTTGATTTACTTAAGATGTAGATTTAATTGTTTATAATGTAGGAAAGTAACTACATAATTAAATGTTTATATGATATACAAATTGTTTGGATACATTTTGTGCCTGTAGATCCTCTCCACATAAGATTTGAAGGAATATCGCAAGTAATTAACTTATCCATGTTTGACTCAAAAGTTATCAAATACTTTCAGAGCAAATCAATCGAAATAAATTAAGGGTAAATCATAGCCAATCATAATTAATCGCTGAATCAGAAGACAAATTTGAGATATATGAATAATTAATTGGAGAATGATATAAACAGCATTTTATTCATTATAGTAGTTTGACCTGCCTCTTCTTAAAGAGCTTCAGGATCTTACAGTTGTCTTGTTCCTCGCCCCATTCATGGAGCGTATTCCTCCATTTCTATGTATTCAGAGTTGTGTCGAAGAAGAAGCCCCCTTTGAAGGTTCTCTTTCTTGGTATTTATAGCTTCAAGCTCTGTGAGCTGATCATGAGTCGTCGTAGTTTGGTCGAGGAGACGTCCTTTTGTCGTGAAAGGGCCGTGACCCCCTTGTTTGCCTTAAGAACAACTGTCATGAGTTAAGGGTCAATTGGTTTAACCATTCGTTATAAGTTGGTTGGGACGGGGCTGGTCCCGTGGCTGTCGTATGGTCAGATTTCTACCGATACAGTTAGTCCCTCCGTTCGTCGAGGTCGTTCATGTGCCGACCTCGGCGGACGGATAGTGTGTGTAATCAGGAGGAGCCGGACTCGCCTTTCGTTTATTAACGGCATAAGAATTCCGAGATGACCCGAGGGCGCCTTTTCGGTGCTTACGTACCGTTATGATGGTTTCGGAACTGGAACGTCGGTTGATAAGTGAAGTGCCATTTTGCGCAGTCGTTCATAGTGGCGCACGTTTCCATGTAACCGAATCGTTTCAGGCCAATTCATGTATTAATGATGACTATTGGGTTTCGTGAAGGCAGAGTCTGCTTCTTACAAATAGAGAGGATTTGTTATTTGCCCCTTGCACATTCATCGTTCTTTCAAGAGAAATTCTGAGGAATCTTTCCTTTTGCTAAATCGCATTTTTCTCTCGTCTTTTGGTCGCTATCATCATTGATCTCCCCATTTCTCCCGTAAAAGCTCTTCTTACTCTCGCTCGTGAGTCAATTATGGCAGGAACTTCTTCTCGCGGTAATCTTCCGGCTAATTCTCCAGTGGTTGAAAATCCCGCTCAGTCAACTGAAGACTTAAAGCTGATAGAATGTGAAGAAGTTCCTTCAGTCGATGAAATTCTTCCTCGTCCGGGAAATCCGGTGGTGGACTTTGCCGCACCAGGTGGTGTAGAGCAGGTGGACATTGCTTCTCTAATGGGGGAAGTGGGGATAGTACAGATGCAGGAACAGTGGGGTATTCTACGCTACGTTGAGATCGCGCTTGCAAAGACTGAGGACAGGGTTCAGATCGACCGTCGAGGGTATTGCTCGTTCTATTCTTACCCCTTCCTAGTGGGGTACACATTCCCGCTCCCGATGCTGGTGGTCGACTTTTGCCATTATTTTGAGGTGTGTCCGGCCCAACTTTCTCCTTACCTCTATAAACTGTTTCTTATGTTTATCAAGTACGCGGAGCTAGCCGGTAGGGAGGTCACTCTGAGACACGTGCTTAGCCTCTTTGCTCCTCAAAAGATCCGCGACACCATGATCTATGCACGTCCCCGAGGGTTGAGGGTCTTGGTGGTTGGGATGGACGACAGGACCAACCGTCGCTTCTTTGAAATTTTTTTCTATATTCAGACTGAGCACCTTGTGGCGGACCCGAGCGGGTTCCCAGAAGTTTGGAACTTTGCATGTAAGTCCTCGTTCCCGACTGGAAAAATGCCCTGTTTTGACCTTCTTTACGCCTTGTGTTTGTAGTTATTGATTTACTTTAATGTTTTGTAGCTGAAAAGCTACCGCCGCCTCCTTTGGAGGGCATCCGGGAATAGGTCGAGGCTGTGCTTCCTCGTACTGTGGGGATTCGCACGTGGTCGACTTTTTGCGAGAGACACGGACGTAGGCCCCTGACAGGTGAAAGAGCGGCCCTACTTCATTTCTGTTTAGCCTTATTTTGACTTTATTCATCGAACGTTTGTTTGCTGTGGTTAGGGAGAACTCGCCGCGTCAGAGCTTCTCAGCTAGCTTTCCGTCGACCGGCTGTGTCTGCTCGACTTACTGCAGCGCCTGCGCCTCATCCGGTATCGAGGGAAGCATCGGTTGAATCATCAGTGGCCGCCTCTCCGATATAGGCTGTGTCTCAGGACGTGGGGCCATCTGGGGCCGCCCGCCCTCGAGCTGACTCACCACCAACCGGAGAGGAATAAGGGCTTTCGAAAAGGCGGAGGGTAGCATTTGTGGCGGCTCCTCCAACGGTGATCAATTTGGATTCTCCGCCAACGGAGTTAGAGGGAGAAGTTGTTGTGGTGCCTACCATTGGGAAGGGGCAGTCAGTTGAAGTTTCCCCCGTCAGTTCAAGCCAAGAGAATGTTGTTGTTTTGGAGACCCGGTCGGAAGTTCTCGCTGCTGAGGCGGAAGGTCAATCTCTAGGGGTCGCCGTTGTGACCTCGAACACACCTCCATCGACCTTGGCGGGTGGTTCTGGACCATCGGCGGCGGAGAGTAGAAAGAATGTGGTAGAGGACGAGTATGAGTATGAGTCTGAGTCTGATTTGGACCCCGACGACTTCCATATGTTTGAAGAGGGTTTTACCAACTCTGCGGTTCGCGCAGGGGGCCGGCCCATTTTATTGAAGTTTCTTCTGATTTGAACCTTCTGACCCAAGGTAGTAGCTTGGTGTAACAATTTGAGTTGTTATGTTCGGAGGCCGAGAACGCGTCCCTGAGGAGCGTTTCTGATGTTGAGGTGATGAATGAAGTGGCCGTGATGGGACTAAGGGTACGTGGCGCGATTCCGGTTGTTTCTTCCTTGTTTTAGCCTGGGCTTTGGTTTTAATTGTTCTCCTTGTTTTGCAGACTTACTTGCTGGAGGTGGAGAGCATCCGCAGAGCCAACGTCTATTCGAGGATCTTCTTGCAGATGCTGGGCAAATATCATCGTTATCGTGACAGGTGCCGAGAGCTGCACGAGTGATTAAGGAATGACCCATGTAATCGAACTCTGGGCGTGAAGCTGGAGAAGCGGGACCAAGAGCTAATGGAAGCGCTTGGTAGCAAAAGCGTGCTCGAGGAGCAAATTCGTATGAAGGATGAGGAGCTCGAGGTAGGAAGGGGGGTCGCTGCCGAATGTGCACACCTGCGGGGTAAGTTGAGGGAGATGGAATTGGAAGTGGAGCAGAATCAGGCCAAAGCGGCGGAGATGGCCGTGGAGTGGAGCGGGAAGTTGGCGACACTGGAGGGAGAGATTGCTACCTTGAAACTCCGGGAGAGGGATGCCTCGACGAGGGCCAGGGCATTGGAGGAGGCGATTCGCGTTCATGAGGCTGACTGAGGGACAAAGAGGACTACTGCGGCCCTTAGGGAAGAGGGGCTTGAGGAGCAGATCAATGTCTTTGACCGGGAGGCCCAAGTTCTGTCGGATCAGATTGCGGCCTTGGAGGAGGAGAACCAGTGGCTGCAGAACCAAGCTGGGTTGTCACACACTGTTGTTCCCCACCAGGCCCATGAACTTTGGGTCTACGCTGAAGCCCAACGTGATATCTTCAAGAACTTATGGGAGACAGGTACTGTGACCGAAGCGGCTTTCGAGGTGGCACGTCAGAAGGCTCGTGAGGCCCGTGCTAATTGTGGTTACGATGTGGCGACGCCCGAGGCTGATGATGGTACGAGCGGTGACGTGGATGGCGCCGAGTGAAAGAATTTGTTCTTGGTTTTTTCTTTTTTTCGTTCACCGGTTGGCGTTCGTATGTTCCTTGTTATTTTTCTTCATTTTTCTTTGTCTTTTGTTGACCGGCCTTAGTCGGGTGTAAGCGGGGATGACCCGCATCATCAACTTTTTGGATAAATGAATTCTCTTTTTCGTCGTTTTTCTTGTGCTTATTTTGTACCTTCTCTCTCTTTTTGAGCACACTTGAAGTGCCAACTTTTTGAGCTTCGACGGGGGTTGGTGTATCAGTATTGAACTGATGACGGTTCTGTCTTGTTCCCGGTTCGAGCGAGGTCGAATTTACTTCGATGGCGAAGGCACTTAGCCTTAATCTTAGTTCGAGCGAGGTCGAGCTTGTTAAATTCGATGTCAAAGGCACTTAGCCCTATTCTCAATTCGAGTGAGATCGAACTTATTTTGACGGTGAAGACACTTAGCCTATTCCCAGTTCGAGCGAGATCAAACTTACTTTGATGGCGAAGACGCTTAGCCTTAGTCCCAGTTCGATTGAGGTCAAACTTACTTTGATGGCGAAGGTGCTTAGTCCTATTCTCAATTCGACTGAGGTCGAACTTACATTGATGGCGAAGGCACTTAGCCTTATTCTTAGTTCAATCGAGGTCGAACTTACTTCGATAGCGAAGGCGCTTAGCCTTATTCTTAGTTCGAGCAAGGTCGAACTTACTTCAATGGCGAAGGCACTTAGACTTATTCTTAGTTCGAGCGAGGTCGAACTTACTTCAATGGCGAAGGCGCTTAGCCTTAGTCCTAGTCCGACTGAGGTCGAACTTACTTTAATGGCGAAGGCGCTTAGCCTTATTCTTAGTTCGAGCTAGGTCGAACTTACTTTGATGGCGAAAGCGCTTAGCCTTAGTCCCAGTCCGACTGAGGTCGAACTTACTTTTATGGCGAAGGCGCTTAGCCTTATTCTTAGTTCGAGCTAGGTCGAACTTGCTTCGATGGCGAAGGCGCTTAGCCTTAGTCCCAGTCTGACTGAGGTCTGACTTACTTTAATGGAGAAGGAGCTTAGCCTTATTCTCAGTTCGAGTGAGATCAAACTTACTTTGATGGCGAAGGCGCTTAGCCTTATTCTTAGTTCGAGCGAGGTCGAACTTACTTTGATGGCGAAGGCACTTAGCCTTATTCTCAATTCGAGCGAGATCAAACTTACTTTGATGGTAAAGGCGCTTAGCCTTATTCTTAGTTCAAGCGAGGTCAAACTTACTTTGATGGTGAAGGCACTTAGCCTTATTCTTAGTTCGAGCGAGGTCGAACTTACTTCAATGGCGAAGGCGCTTAGCCTTATTCTCAGTTCGACTGAGATCGAGCTTACTTTGCTGGCGTAGGCGCTTAGCCTTATTCTTAGTTCGAGCGAGGTCAAACTTACTTCGATGGCGAAGGCGCTTAGCCTTATTCTTTGTTCGAGCAAGGTCGAACTTACTTCGATGGCGAAGGCGCTTAGCCTTATTCTCAGTTCGAGCGAGATCGAACTTACTTTGATGGCGAAGGCGTTTAGCCTTATTCTTAGTTCAAGAGAGGTCGAACTTACTTTGATGGCGAAGGCACTTAGTCCTATTCCTAGTTCGAGCGAGATCGAACTTACTTTGATGACGTTGTTTCTGGGTGATTTTTGATCCCTGGCTTCAAACATCCCTGTGCCGGTTTCCGTCCTGGCACCGCATTAGGGGTGAGGGAAATGCTTCACACTTCTGTCCTGAGGGAGAAGGGGCCTTCTTCTTCTCGTTTGGGCTTTTTCAAGATTAACTGGGCAGAGGATCCTAGTTTCCTTTGATGCATTCGAGTATTCTGTGCTCGTGCGCTTCCTTTGGCTTGTTCGAGTTGGGTTGCTTTCTTTTTGGACGTTTCTTTGGCTTCGATCCAGGAAGAAACTAAGTGTTTTCGCTAGGAAATCCCCACAGACGGCGCCAAATTTTTTGACTCAAAAGTTATTAAATACTTTCCGAGCAAATCAATCGAAATAAATCAAGGGTAAATCATTGCCAATCATAATTAATCGCTGAATCAGAAGACAAATTTGAGATATATGAATAATTAATTAGAGAATGATATAAACAGGGTTTTATTCATCATAGTAGTTTGACCTGCCTCTCCTTAAAGAGGTTCAGGATCTTACAGTTGTCTTGTTCCTTGCCCCATTCACGGAGCGTATTCCTCCATTTTTATGTATTCAGAGTTGTGTCGAAGAAGAAGCCCCCTTTGAAGGTTCTCTTTCTTGGTATTTATAGCTTCAAGCTCTGTGAGCTGATCACGAGTCATCGTAGTTTGGTCGAGGAGACGTCCTCTTGTCGCGAAAGTGCGGTGACCCCCTTGTTTGCCTTAAGAACAGCTGTCATGAGTTAAGGGTCAATTGCTTTGACCATTCGTTATAAGTTGATTGGGACGGGGCTGGCCCTGTGGCTGTCATATGGTTAGATTTCTACCGATAGAATCCATAATTTCTTTTGGATTTCTTTGCGGTGGAAAAACCTTAAAAATAAAATAAAAAGATGATGCAATTGTGTAGATTGGTAGATAAGTAATTACTGGGATTCTCCAATATTTTCAGATATATATCGAAAAACCTTAGCTTGGCAGGGATTAGACCCACAAATAAAACAATTGTGTCCATTCTTCCAGATCCAGTTGCTTACAATACATAGTGGTGCTTTAGGCTTCTGAAGTTTTATAAATGCCTATTATAGTTGAAAATTATAAAAATAAAGAATTCGCTTTAATTTTAATTCAAAATTCTTAAGCTGTTTATTTCTCTATGTAAGTATTATACAAAAAATTATGGTTAGCAAATTTACTTTAGTAGATTATCTATTGATGAACAAATATTTTAGCTATAATATGAACTTTTGATGCCTTTTTTGTTTTTTGGATAATTGTTGCAAAGTATTTTTGCTGCTTATGTTATTCTCAATATTTTATCTTTGCGTTCCTCTATTGCACATGTTCACGAGACTAGGACTGTATCAGGTTACAACTGGCTGAAGAAACATGTAATTCTTCATTTGTAGAATGGCTAAACCTTGCTTGAAAATGAAAAGAAAAAATTTCTTTCAGTAAGTTGAAGAAACAAACTCGTGTTTTGCGAACTTCTTCAACTTCTTGCAGAGTATTAACAATACATTTTAATTAAATGTTGAATTAACAATAACATTTTGATTTCTTCTACTCAAAGATGTGAAATTAAATGGCTTTGCTTATGAATTTGAGTGGAACTTACAAGAGATATTGATAATTATGCACTATCGTGTAGCTTGTATTAATTTAAAATTTAAAATAGTTTTAAAAAGATTTAACTCAATCTGAATAACTGTTATTTGCATGCGGTTCACATTTCTACCGTGTAGTGTTCCTTTCCTTGTACCAAGAAAAGAAACATTTTCATACCGTTGAGATTATTCATATCACAAATAATATGGCCTGATTTTACGTTACACTGTTGGATTCTTCTTAGGGATGAAACTTTGAGAATTATAAAAAGTGAGAAGAGGCATGTGTATTCCTAAAATTACTTTTCTCATCCATACAATACAACATTTGTGTACAGAGAGGAAACAATTATACCAAAATAAATAGATATCATTCATTATTCAGAAAAGTCTATATTTATTAGAGTTTAATAACTTTAGTATTAGATTATTCACGTTATACACATGTATTAAACAATGAGTTTATTGAAAAAAAATTTCATGATAGCGCTTAGCGCGCACAAATTTACTAATATTACTATAAAAATAACACTCCCAATTTATCTTTTTATCTACTTCCCTTTCTTCTTTCTCTCTTTTTCCCTCCGTTGTGGTTACTAGAATTTAGATCTCTGCTTCGCTTTGTCCATTGTATAACTTGATTTCACAGACTCAGAACAATATGAGGATGAGCTTTTTACTATAAGTAGCCACACTCTACACTTGAGATTTTGAAATTTTTTACTCCGCTAGGTAGATGATCATTCTTGAAAATTATTTACCCATAAAACGGTACAGTTGAATTTATACGTGATTTCTAAACAAGAGAACTAATTCGATCATAAAATAATAGATGAATTAGATAAGAATATAATACTTAGCCTTGAGATAGAGACTAAATGGCAGAAATAGTTGTTCCAGGAGCACGGCTTCCAGGCACAACAACAACTGTACCAAAAAATAAAAAGTTGAAATTATATAAAGCTTTGAATAGAGTGTACAGTATATTTTATCAGAAAATTCATGTCATTTTACAATGATAATAGAGCTCACTATTTATAGCCGCACCTAGGGAACAAGATCCCAGGATCAAGTCCATCTTTAATGTCAATTATGAGGGCCATTGAAGAATGTGTAAGGGCGAGCAGTGAATGCCATATTTCTTGTAACGGTCAGTATACTTAATGTTGTAGAATATTCTTCATTAAATGTTACATGGTGACAGACATTTATTTTATCTTTATGAGTATCATTTTCTCCGGTAACAGACAGGAACGTTGCCTTCGATTTCAGCTATATTCTTTCTTCGGCTCCACGTTTCACTTCCTCATGTGATCATTTAATATAACACATTTTACTCTATACAGATAATCCCCCTGCTTTTCGGTGGCATAACTTTGTGTCACTGGGAGTTAGCAGAAACATTCTTTTTTGGCGGGAAATTTACTTACCTCTCTGAAAAGTTTCTGACGGTTGATTAGGCGCACGTCTCTCCACATTTAATACCCCGAACACGCATCATCTCACGATTTAGCATAACTTTTGCCGGTTTCGAGATAATTATGGCCACGAGTTTAGCTGTCTTTACCTTTACTTATACGCATCAACCTCCTTCATTTACACTTTATAAGACTCTAAATTTTCTAAGACTCTCTTTACTCAACTCATACTTCGACTTTAATCTTTCTTTAACTTCCTTCTTTGAGAGGAAAACCCTCCTTCTGATAAAACATGAACGCTTCTTCAAGAAACTCTAGTTCTTCAAAGAACAAAGGCAAAACTGATGATGTTGCTCCCCCAATAGTGAGTACCATCATCCCAAAGAACCTAATTACCACCAAAGATTTCGAAGAGAAGTAACCTTCACCTCACCATCGTACGTGGACTGTTAGCTATATTCTTCTTGTATTCGTCCTTCCAGTATCCTTGCTGTGAAAGAAGACATTCATTATCAAGATTTGGACATTATCGCTCCCAACTTGGTGGAGTGGATAACTTTACTCAAGAAGTATTTTACATATTTTTACATGTATTCCTTCACTTTGGGAGCGTTTTCTTTAAGCAGAGAGCTTGACTCCGTCATTGCGGAGTTCTGCCTCCGCTATCAGGTGTGCTTGGCACAGATAAGCCCTTCCATGTGGAGTACAATCTATTGCCTTCGGTACCTGTGCCTGGAGATGGGAGAAGAGCTATCCTTAGCTTGAGTGATGAATCTCTATTCCTCGAAAATCTTCTACGGGAGGGGGGAGGGGATACTAAATTTTAGCAAATGTGGCCACCATGCACTGCTATCTAGCATAGTTGATGACAACAATTGTTGGTGTATGTAACAGTTCGTTTCAGTCTCTACCAGTGACATCATCCTAGCCACCGCTCCGGCTTTTCCGAAATTATGGAACCGCACACGTAAGTTTATCATTTGTTTCTTCTTTTGTTGAAGATCATTCCACATTATTATTGACTCATATTTCTTTACCTATTTCAGTGACTTGGTGGGTTCAACCTAGGGTTGAAGGCTTGGACTAATGGGTCCAAAAAGTTTTAGACATTACTACGCCTAAAACCCGCACATGGAAAGAACTGTCCCTGAAATACTAGTGGAAGGCCAAAAATCATGATAAATTGAACTTATCTTGTTTTCTTCTTTTCACATAAGGAAGTTGTTTACCTCTTTTGTCCTACTGAATTCATGTCTACCTCAAGGCTCAATTGTCGTCCTTGAGGATGACGTGTTAGCTAATCCTGCTGATACGGCCAAGTCATTGTAGGAGGCTTTTACATAGACATGCATATTGGGCCTACTTCTGGTGCGAGTGCTTCTTCCAAGAGTCCCCGTCGGAGAACAAGCAACCAAAAAGAAGGCATTTCTCTGCGGCCAAGGAAAAGATTAAATGGGCGAAGAACGCCGCGCCCAAGTCATCTTCGAAAGTTATGGTGAAGAGCCCTCTCCCCCCGCTCAGGCTGACTATAGATACCGTGATGATTGGCCATAACAGGGAAGCCAGCAAGGAGGGGGCTTCTCTACACAGAATATGATGACCTTCCTCAGCTCAACAGACCGCTCAATCTGTTAAGTTAGTTATATCAACCAAGGACGATGAATCGACGCTCTGGGGGTTGGGGCTGTTTGAGATGGTGGAAAATGCCATCTCTCATTTTCGGAGCCAGTCGTTGCACCCAATACTGTGAGGATGAGTACTGGGTCCCTACCATCTTCGGTTGACGAGCAACCAACAACTAGAACTACGCTTTCCGCATCTGCTTCTCATCCTTCAATGCCATCAGCTTCATCTCCTTTTTCACCGACTCTCCCACCAGCAACTAGTACATCATCTCCACCGTCTGCATCTATCCGAAAAGAGAATTTTCCTTTCCCGCGGTCCCAGTTCACGGGAACTTAGGGCAGAATTATACCGCCCCCTCAGAAGATCCACAAAGGAGGAGGAGTGTTACTCTCTCGGTCTCTACCAGGTGCAATCTGTTGTCCCGTATGGTGGAACTTGCAAACTATCTGAAGCCTTTCTCTTCAAAAAATGATTGGGAAAAGATACAAGTTCTCTGAGTGCTTGTTGAACAATGTTATGCATAACGCCGCAGCAGTATACTCTCTATTTCATTTGTCATCTCTTCTATATTTGATTTAGTAGTATTTTCAGTCTGCCTTTTTCATTTTGCAGACCAATTTACTTGCTTCCGAGGGCCTCCAAAGGTTAATTCGAGATAAGAAGGAACTTACTTCCGAGTGTGATCAAGTTTTGGCCGAGCGGGATCAAATCGTTGCTCGCCTATCAAAACTAAAAGCCAAAGATGCTGAGGCTGTTTTGTTGGAGGTCTGTTTGCAGCAAAGCGAACAAGCTGTAGAGGCCCTTAGCAAAGAGATCACCCGGTTGAGGGTTCATTTGAAGAGGCTAGGGCCAAATGAGCTGAAGTCCATACTATCATTCTTGCCGCATTCGATCGCGAGGCTGCCTCTACTGAGAGATTAAAAATTTTGGAGGCAGCCTTGAAATCCAAAACTGAAGAGCTTGCTGCCGCTGGGGTGACGTATGCCCAATTGGAGGAGAATTATAAGAGGACCATTGAACATGATTGACTTTTTATCCCTACTGTCCGTGATCCCGATGTTATCGTGTGGTCCGTTAGATCCGCATGGGAAAATTTTTCTAACAATGTTGACCAACTTAAAGAAGAACTCAAGAGCCAACGGATTCACTTGTTGTTGAAAAAAATATGTTTTGTACATCATGAGGAGAAAATCTTAGAAGAGGCTAAAGCGGGTGTCATCGACTTTGATGCCAAAATCGCTAAAGCTCGTGAGCTATAGTCAACTGCTAAAAGGGATCTTCTAGCCAGGCCTGATGCTTTTGTTTCTTCTGGTTCCGATTTCGAATTCTAGAGAACTAAAGAGGAATCGGAAGGCGAAGATGTTGAAGGCCAAATGATGAATGTCAGGGTATTGAGCTGACAGTGGATATACCCACTTCTCCTGGGGGCGCGGATGCTTCTCTTCCTCTGGGTTCCGGAGATGCAACAGCTTAGTCTTTCGTTTCTTTTCCCAACTTTTGTACTTGTGCCATTTTGGCACATTCATTGCTAATAAAAATACCTTTTGCTCAAGTATTGTACAAGTCTTTCTACGTTTTTATGTCTGAACTTTTATGCAAGTTTAATCTTTGCATCCTTTCTTGTTTAAGTATTTTGCGCAAGTTTACTGTTTGTGTCTGATTATGCAAGGCTTTGGGTATATTGTCACCCTAAAGCATTTGAATTTCGGGCACAAGTTCTTCCAAAATCAACACTTTATCGTGAGGGTTTTCATAAGAGAGGGCCCTCGTATATTTACGGTGCTCTTGAAAAAGATGTCTCCTGTTCATTACGGCACTAGTATTTCAAGTACTTGTTTAACTTTTAAATGACAAAATCAATTCATCTTTCATACTTAAAACAAGATAGAAATAAAAGGACTTTACTTATTTATTCCATTTTTAAAAAGTACATAAGTATTCGTTATGCCAAAAAGAAATTTCCATTTCTTGTGCATAACTTGTCAACTTGTTTCTACGGGACTATCCATGCAGTCCGCGTTCCCGATGACATAACTATGCTTCGGGGTTTCGTATCCCGATCTAAGTGGTAATCACTATTTTCGCATCCTCATATCATCCCCCCAGTGTTTGAATGCGAAGAATGCGAATTAGAACACTGAAAGTTCAACACTTTCGAAGATTCCACTAATGAATTATTAGATAATCTTCTGTTCGGTAACAAACTTCACTTCCCCTTAGGAATTTTTGCTATCAAGCCAAAAAATATCTAACAATCCCCTAGTGGCTTGCACTTGTGAGCGGTCGGGTAACCTTTGTTCGATAGCAAACTTAACTTCCCGATGAGAACTTTTCTACCGAGTAAAAGATTATCTAACCGCTCCAAAGTGGTTCTTTGCTTGTATGCCTTGTTATTGAAAGGTCTTATTGCTGCTGTTCAAACCTTCTTCGTATTATGTTTTCATATGCCTTCATTGCTTCCTCGTTAAAAACCTTGCCAGAAAAACCCAATTGGGACAAAAACTAGACGAAGGGAAAAAGAGTGCAGCACATACTTTCAGTAGAGGTGATGTTCATCAGCAATAGTATTTCTTGAGATGTGCCACGTTCCAGTTACTTGAAAATTTTTCTCCATCTTGATTCTACAACTTGTATGAACCTTTCCTGGTAATAGCTGAAACCCGGTATGGGCCTTCCCATGTTCGACCTAGATTCCTTGCATTGAGTTCCCGGGTGTTTTGAATAACTTTTCTTAGAACCAAGTCTCTCACTTTGAAGTAACACAGGTTGGCTCTTAGATTACAATGTATTTCTATTCTCTGCTTTTGAGATGCCATTCTTATATGCACTAAGTCCCTACGCTCATCGAGCAAGTCCAAATTGAATAAAATTACTTCGTTGTTTGCTTCTTCCTTTGACTGGAAGTATCTCAAGGTAGTTTCCCCTACTTCCACTAGTATCAAGGCTTCTACTCCGTACACAAGGGAGAAAAGAGTCTCTCCTATGCTCAATTTGGCCATTGTTCGGTACGCCCACAGTAATCCAAGCAGTTCCTCGGGCCATTTACCTTTAGTTGTTTCCAATTTCTTTTTGAGATTTTGTATAATCACTTTGTTCGTTGATTCCTCTTGACCATTTGCGCTCGGATGATAGAACGAAGATGTGATCCTTTTGATTTTCAAGTCTTCACGGAACTTTATGACCTTTGCGCTTGTAAACTGTGGCCCGTTGTCGCACGCTATCTCTTTTGGTATTCCAAATCTGAAAATTATATCCTACCACAAGACTTTACATTTGCCGATCTTCTGTTAAGGACCTTCTTCAACCCACATAGAAAAATAATCAGTTAAAATCAAAAGAAACCTTACCTTACTAAGGGTCGGTGGTAGTGGTCCGACAATATCCATTCCCCACTTCATGAATGGTCATAAAGACAAAAGTAAGTGTAATGGTTCTGCTGGTTGATGTACCAACGGTGCGTAATGTTGACACTTATAACATTTTTGTACAAAAGCTTTGGCTTCTTGTTCCATTCAGTCCCAATAGTATCATGCCCTTACCAATTTTGTATTAAGGAATATGCTCCCAAATGATTCCACATATCCCGTCGTGGACTTCTCGCATATTATAATTTGCTTCGGAGGCTCCCAAAGATCGGGCCAACGGTCCTTGAGAAGATTTCTTGTATAATTGGCCTCCTTTGAAGTTATATCGTACTGCTTTACCGTGCAGCACCCGGGATGTCTTGGGGTCTTCAGGAAACTTCTCATGCTCGAGATAATCAATGATCTCATTCTTCTAGTCCCTGACCAAATTAGTCTTGTTTACCTGGTAGTAGCTATCTGCATCTAGCATCGAGTGCATAAGTTGTTCTACCGTACCAGAATCCGATCCCTTCATTTTTGTTGATGAGCCAAGGTAGCTAATGCGTTTGCTTCTGAGTTTTCTTCCCTCAGGATACGCATAATTGACCACTCCCAGAATCGAGCAAGCAGAGCCTGAACCTTCACCACGTATTGTTGCATGCGCTCCTCTTTGACTTTGAAGATCTCGTAGACCTGATCTACCACCTGTTGAGAGTCGCATTTGATATCTATGACCTCAGAATCTAGTCCTCGGGCCAATTCGAATCCTGCAATCAATGCTTCATACTTTGCCTGATTGTTAGTCAAAGGGAAAATTCTTATGGCCTGCCTTAGGGATTCTCCCGAAGGCATGGTTAATAATATGCCAACACTGGACCATTTTACGTTGGAAGCTCCATCCGTAAATAGGGTCCAAAAACCTGATGTCGATTCTGGAACCATCACTGCTTCTTCGGTTGCCAAAGGCAGCAATCCCGGACTGAAACCGGCCACAAAGTCGGCCAAAACTTGTGACTTAATTGCAGTCCTAGGTTTATATTCTATGTCAAATTCACTCATTTCGATTGACCATTTGGCCAGCCTATTCGAAGGTTCAGGTTTATGAAGGATGTTTCGCAAGGGAAAGGTTGTCACTATAGCTATCGAGTGACATTGAAAATAAGGCTCTAGTTTTACGCCCCGCAGTATTATATCGATGTTATGCTATGCAGTAATATATTACGATGATGTTACCCTCAGCAGTAATATATTACGATGATGTTACGCCTTGCAGTGTTACATTACGATGATGTTACGCTTCGCAGTATTAAGTTACGCCGATTTTGCACCTTAAGTATTGTACGTTGAATTTGTCGTAAGGTAATTGACATCAGTCCAAGTAAAAGATTGTTTGTAGATTATAAGGATTATGCTGTTTCAAACAAGTAATAAATAAATTTGTGAAGGTGAGAGAGGAAGCAAGTCAATGAAAATTAATTTTCGTCCAAGTTTGACATGTTGGGATAAAATACGGCCCGAGCTAAAATACTCGGTATTTATGGATTAGTACCATATGAGATACCACATGATCATAATAGTAAGATGTATAAGGTATATAAAAAGTGAGTAATATTTTAAGTAAGTGAGAATAATTCTCAATTTTTCAGGTTATTGATTAATTACCGGGTAACGGGACATTACTTAATTAATTGAAGATATATTTGGATAAAAATAAACCTCCCCACGTGGCAGCCCCTCCATTTAAAATGGGTGACTAAGGATCTTAATTGATTAGGTGGCTTGTAGACTCAGGATCTCAATGTCTTTCAGTATCAAAGACTTGGCAAATGTATAATGAAGGTGAAAAACGTTAGTGCCGTTTCAAACTTTCAGCAAACCTTTCATTTCAAAACCTTTCAGGAGTCTGTTTGGAAAGCTACCTTGTAATTGAAATTGGTGTAATTACTAGGTTAGTAATTACACACCCTAGTAATTATTAAGTTGTGTAATTACGAAGATCTGTTTGTTTGTCATAGTGTAATTACAGTGTAATTACAAGTTTATTGTTTGGTTGCACAAGTGTAATTATACAATTAAATTAAATTTTTAATTAAGTAATTATCAAAACTTAAAAATTAATATAATAAATATATACATATAAATTTTTATAAGTATAAATAATATTATATTTGGTATTTAAGATGCATATTTTTCGTGAATATACATTAATAAGTAATCATATATTTATAACTAATATTGTAAAAATAATTTATCTATATATTTTAAATTAATCATATTTAGTTTAGATACGTACAAAAATTAAAAATATACATTTTTTTCTGAGAACATCATGGAATTCATATTTGATAAAATAAATTAATATTCATAAATATAATGTCATAACATTATTCAAATGTTTGACAAAACTGATCTATCAGTTCTAACAAAAAAATGAATAACATGCGACGTGGGTCAATACTACTAAAACAAGTAAATTAGAACCATGAATATAACACAATTTGAAAATTCAAAAAAAAATTATTTAGCATATGTCAAATTCCAACATAATAATAGTAAGTTCCACTATAATTTTAGATTAGGAAACATAATAAGTTTATAACCACATTCAACAATGAAATTCTACTTTAATTACATCATTCATTATATGACAAGTTTATAAATGACTCATTATTTATAATATTAGGAGGTGTAGTTTCAAAAAATAGAATAATAAAATAAATAAAAATAAAATATAAGCAATTACATGAAATAACAAGAAATAAAGGAAGAGAAATAAAAGATACATAATGTACAAAGAAAAATATATTTTAAAATTTTAAAGAAATTAAAAAGGAAAAAATAAAATTAAAAAAGTAAAAAATTAAAATAATAGAAATAAAAAGTTATAAAGAAAATAAATTAAAATAAAAATAAAAAGAAAAGAAAATAAAAAATAACCTTGTAATTATACAGTGTAATTACCATCAATTCTCACCTCCTCCTTGAGAATTGGAAAGTGTAATTACACCCCTTCAATTACACCCAATTCCATGCTAACCAAGTAATTATTTGGCCAAACAAATATGTCAAACTGTGTAATTACATCCAAATCCAATTCCTATGTGGCTTTCCAAACATGCTCAAGTAAACCTTTCATTTCAAACCTTTCAAGAAAATCCATTTTAAACCTTTCAGTAGGTTCAATTCAAACGCTACAATCAGAAATAAAACGTAGCAGTATTCATTTTGCGAGAAGTTCCTACAGAAGAAAATCCAAAGAGAATTTTTAGGATCGTAGCAACGTAAAAATTTTGCAGTTCTAAAGAAGTACGGTGCAATCTTTTTTAAGAATATTATACGAATTTTTTTCCTACTTCAAGTATGTTAAGGCTATCCCTTCTTTCTTTTGGCATGATTCATACAATACGAACGAAACGTGCAAATGCACAAATTTCATGAATAAATCTATTCATAGAAGTATTAGAGATATCTATATTCTTGAATTTTCATGTATCATAATATTTTATCATCTGTTCATGGTCTCAGAAAGATACAAAAGTTGAAAAGAGTTTACTTTATCATATAACTTAAAGGCAAAATGGTGTTATGACATTCCGAAAGATTTTATTAACGTACTTTTCATGTATTGCATTCATGTACATTGACTCATGACCAGATGACGTTATATACGCGTATGTATGTATGTGTGTATATATATATATATATATATGTATGTATATATGTATGTATGTATATGGGATATGAAAAGGGTTATGGCATTATATACACACTACCATCTGATCAGCTGGTATACGATGATGATTTTGCCCGCAATGGCCGATATGATAAGATGGGATGCCCTTTAGAGGCTGATGATGTTATGAAACATGTACCTATGCACGACATGACATTCATACTCATATGCATGATGCTAAAAGTATTTCACGATTTTCAGAGTTGTGCAGTCATGCAGGTTGAGTCAATTACTCTATATTTCTTCCATGTCTGTTATGTACTTATTTATGTGACTTACATACTGAGTACATTATTCGTACTGACGTCTCTTTTGCCTGGGGACACTGTGTTTCATGCCCGCAGGTCCCGATAGACAGGTCGAGAGCCCTCCAAGTAGGCTATCAGCTCAGCGAAAGATGTTGGTAGCTCCATTTGCTTCAGAGTTGCTTGTTTGGTTGGTATGATTTAGACGTGTATTGTTTGGTATGGATGTACTTTTAGAGACTTGTACATGTACATTGACCCATGACCAGATGATGTTATATACGCGTATATATATATATATATGTGTGTGTGTGTGTGTGTGTGTATATGTATGTATGTGTGTATATATATACGTCTCTTTTGCCTGGGGACGCTGCGTTTCATGCCCGCAGGTCTCGATAGACAGGTCGAGAGCCCTCCAAGTAGGCTATCAGCTCAGCAAAAGATGTTGGTAGCTCCATTTGCTTCGGAGTTGCTTGTTTGGTTGGTATGATTTAGACGTGTATTGTTTGGTATGGATGTACTTTTAGAGGCTTGTACATGTACATTGATCCATGACCAGATGACGTTATATACGCGTGTATATATATATATATATAT